>JAPYZE010001933.1:0-49669 GCA_030522805.1 Leptomastidea abnormis
TATATATATATAAGCTTTTCCATTGGTCTGCTTTCGTCCTTTTCTCAGCTCTCGAGAGCCTTGACGTACGTGCAAAGATTTTTGCCGCGAATCCCGGCTCCACTTATCTTACCCTTTCCCCCTTCCCTGCTTACGTCTCGTACCTTCGACTCAAGCTCTTATATTTCGTCTGGTGCTGCTGCTGCTACTGATGTACAAGACTTTTCTCAAATCATAAATAGGAAGCACTACGAGGTTTTATTTTTATCTCTTCCACTATACCATTACAGCGCTTGGTTTTCTTTCTCCTACACGTCAAGCCAAAGAATTGCTTGCGCTTTTTCCGTCGATTCTAATGAGATCCGTGCGTCCCTGTTATAAATTTCCGGAACTAAGCCTTGCCTCAACAGGCCAGCAGCAGCAGCAGTAGCACGAAGAGAGAAGAGCTGTAAAGCCAGCAAACAAAAAACCAAGAATGTGGCAAGAAGCGAAATTTAATGCCCTGGCCCTATTGCGTCCTTGTCCTCGCTAGGGATCTTGCACACGCGATAGGATGAAAAAAAAAAAAAAAATTGGAAAAATTGCGGATTTGCCGTAGGGATATATTTTATTATATTTTTTTTTTTTTTAAATCAAACTTATAGGGCTGTCCCTCAATATGTGTGGGATGAAAAAGAGCGGCTTTATCGATGGGCGCTTGACGAATAACGGCAGCTGCTGGTGGTATATAGAATGGAAGGCTGGAATTTACGCGTTTTTCCACGAAATAAAAAGACTTTTTCTTTTAAAAAGAGACAGTAGAGTATGCGTCAACAACGTACACTCTCTCTCTCTCTCTCTCTCTCTCTCTCTCTCGGTATATACATATATAGCTGGAAAATTCCCTCCTCGTAATGATACGGGCGTCGTTCTGGCATACTGCCGCAGGCCAAACTTTACGGCACAATCGCTGCGATCCTCTATATATTATACATACCACTCTTCTACTCCGTTCGTTTTGCTCTAGTCTCTCTCCCCCCCTCTCTCTCTCTCTCTTTCTCGGAAAGTGGGCCGCGCGGCAATGAATTAGAATCGCGACGCTCGCTTGCTATATAGTTCTCTCCCTCTCTCGCGTGGATGCACCTCAAAACTCGATCGTAAATCAGCTGCAAGCACACATACATACACAGAAATAGAAAAAAGGTAGCGAGAGAGAGAGAGAGAGAAAGGGAGTATGAGAATTGCTTTTATTGGAAAAAATCGCTACGCTAACGTCCACTGGGAGTTTCTATCTGCTATACACGGATAACTTTGCTACGAAAAGTTCAACTTGCATTAGAGAGCCATAGAAAAAAAAACAGTAATGTTGTTTATTGCGGATCTGCACCTAAGCCGTAAAGAAATTTCATTAACCTTATATAGTCTAGACTCGCTGTTTTACGAGTAGTCGTCGTGGTGGTGGTGGTGAGTCGATCGTTAAGAAGTAGGCATATAACCCCTTGCACACACCACATTACGTGACCTGCTGCGTGAAGCTTTCGCAAATTACCACTGCGGTTTCTATTATTATTTTTTTTTCTTTTTATATGCGCACTACTGCAACAACAACAGCAACGACAACAACCCTTATATATATCTAGCTAGCGTCATGCTGTCTCGTTTTTAAAATGCCGAGCAAATCCTACCCCCCCCCCCTTTTTACGTATATTCACCGCTATTCTACGCGATAAAAATTAAAGTGTCACTTTCAAAGGGTTGTTCACAAGCTCGACCTTTGACGCGTTGCGGGAAGGCTGGAAAATAAAAGGGCTATGTGTCTGTGTATGTGTGAATGTGCGTTAGCTTACGTGCACTATAACCTTTTGTGGTAACTAAAAAAAGGGGGCTAAAAAATTGTTACCTCGCTTCTGGATTTCAAGAGTAATTTTAAATAAAATGATATTTTTTTTGTAAAAGCTTACTCGAGGTCTCTCTATGCACTTGCGCCCTAGGGGTTCCGTGCAATGTGCGTATGCTTGGCCAACCATGAATTCGCTAAATTTGTGGGTAGAGTAAAAGAAATGATAAAAAAATTTTTATATGTAGGTCCAACGTCACTACGATATACAAACATATACATCTCTCTCTCTCTCTCTCTCTCTCTCTCTCTCGCCGAGATGAGATATACGCGTTAACGAACATGGCCTCTGATTACAAGCGCACATCACGTATAACGCGATATATATACGGATGGCCGAGCTCGGTCAGAAGTCAAGTCCGAATTGATTCTGGCGTGTACCATAATACACACACACACACACCCGTCTCTCGCGTGGCCTCTCCGGAATCTCGTTCGGACGACGATGACGATGTCAGTAGCTCGCTCGTATTGCTATAATTAGCAGTCGTGCACTCGCTCTTTCTGTCTCTCACTGCTCCGAGACCAACTACTTCCTCGGGGAAATTCTTTAGAAAGTGTTATTGCTCGTCGTAATTTATGTTTTTATTATACCTATGTGAGTTTTATATCTATATTTAGTTAATGTCGATTCGCGCTAATTTTGTTATTTTGAATTTGATGTTAAATACCTAGACTGTTATTCGAGTACAATAATTCACGACGCAATTTTTCAAAAAGAAAAAATAAAAAAGATATATAAAAAAATGCAGGTCAATGAAACTTTATAACCAAAATCTCTTGGGAGAAGCGGTGGTATATGTGTACCAGAGCAGAGTAGCGAGCGAAAGCTGACTGGGACCCGTAAATCATGTTATTCAAACGGATGGACGAACGTCGGGTGTGCAGCACACGAGAGAGAGAGAGAGAAAGAGAATAAAGCCAAATGAGCAAACACGCTTTTTACGACTTAAGCAGCGGTAATTGGACAAAGTGTGTGTGTACTCGCGCGCGCTCGTATGTATGTATGTCTGGACGAATTTTCGAGAGCTAGTCAGCAGCTGTGACCACTTGGAAGTTAAAACGTTGCCGACTGATGTATGTATATAAACAGTATTCCGGGTATAAAATCTCATTCGGCTATTCTCTTTCTTCGTCTTTTATTTATCACCATACTCATGTTTAAGCGTGTATGAAAAAATTTAGGTCGACTATATTCATAGAGCCTGATCGTAAAAAAAGGATAAAATAAAATACTTGTGTATACCACCGACACCTCGTTTATCCATCTTTATATACCAGTTTTTCATTCCTCGTGGTGTAGGGATACCAATGCGAGATCGTGAGAAAAAGCTAGAAGCAAGCCGCAAATTACGTTTTTCCTTTTCCAAAGCCGATATTGGATGCGAAGGCGTAGGATGAAACCGTCTTGGTTAGAAAAAATTGCGCGGATGTGCCCGACGCCGTTTCCCTCAGGAAAGGCGGTGGTGGGAGCAGCTATAGGAGGACAGCTGCTGTGACGACGTTCTCGTGCCAATTAAATTTCCCATCGGCTTTCTCTCTTTAGACTTTTCCATCGTCCTTGCTCGAAAAATATATCTTCAACGTTCGTTTCGTGAGGATGAGAAAGATAAATTCGAACGTTTTCTTTTTTTTTTCTATCTCTCTTGGACGAAAAAGTTTGGCGTGGCGTAAAGTTACCTAGAGAGCTTGCAAAGCTCTAGATCCTTTATCGAGAGCGCTTAGTAGACTCTTTTTTTTTGTGCGACGCCGATTTCGGTCAAAATCAACTTTATAACTAACGTTATTAGCAACTTCTCGGATAGGATGATAAGAGGGTAGGGATATATCCCAGATGATGAAGCACTGATAAAGAGAGAGGGAGGGAGAGAAAAACATTGCGGCCGTGACGAGAGAGAAACTTAAGGGTAAATCGAATTAGCTTGAAATTTTAACTGGCGCCGGCATGAAGAAATTTTCGAAAATTAAGTTCGAAATAGTTAGCGAGCTTCGTCGAACGTGTAATCGGGTGGTGCCCTTTCCCTTTAAACTCCTCCCTTCTATCGTCTCTTGCCTCCAGCATCAGCAACCATCTCTCTAACTATCTTTCTCTCTCCCTTCATTACGTCGGATTTTATTATTTATTTATTTCAAAGACTTCCCTAATTAACCCGACACGACTCGCGCGCTCGTATATATATATATTCTTGCATGCAAGTTTCATGGGCAATTTATTCTTTACAACTATATATACATGTATGTATACCTATATATACCGAGGGTAGCTCTTTTGTTAGTTAGTAAATTAATTTCTTCGTTTTGCGATGAAGCAATAGCGCAAGAGCAAGAAGTTTGTTAAAGTTTCATTTTCCCTTCGTACACATAACATATATCTCGTCTTCGTTTGTGATAAAATTAAATTAAATTTTACAAGTTAATTCGAAAGATCTAACCTTGCGCTTTTAAAATTTTCTTTCATATCTCAAGTTTAAGGTGAAGTTCGATGTAAAATAATTGCAAGCTCATCAAAAAAATGTTTTTTAAAAGAAAACATATTGCTTTGAGACTTTTATAACTATATGCAACGCGAAGAGGGTGTTAATTTTTTCACGTTCCTGGTGTTGGTTAAAAGTTTAAAATTGAATCATAATTGTATTACTAGTCTATACAATTAACCCAAGCTCTATATTCGTACATATATCTACTTGACACACATTCTCGCGATGTATATCGAAGTGCTATGCAATTTATTTTCTCGTCTTCTTTTTTCCTTTCTCTCGCTCGCGTAATATAAAAACCATTTTTATAGGTTAATTGTCATTGAAATGAAATAACGCTTCGACAGCCGTAGGTAAATTGATAAGATATATAAAAGTTTCTCGTAATGGTCGTATAAATTTGTGAAAAGCTTTTTGATAAGTACGCGAGAGGCCGCGTTAATTTCTCATTTGTGTGTGTGTCTGTGTGTATATGTTTCGTTCCTTGATTTATCATGGGGAAAAGAAGCGCGCCAATGAGATAATCCGGATTTGCAGCAGTAAAATTTTCAATCCCTATATCGATAATCAATGAGACCCAAAGGAACTTTATATAATTCGGAAACTTGAAAGAATCGAGTTACTCGCTAATTCTTCATATCTCACTTTCAATAAAATATATTCCACGGCCAATCTGGAATTAAAAAAATGGCTGGAATTTTAAATCGAAAATTAGTAGGAAGCTATTAAAACGTCCTATAATCAATTAGACATAATTTAACCAGTCGCGCTTTGTCAAGAGCTGCAGCAAGTTCACTGCAATTAAGAAGATTTACGCGCGTTTATTTAGCAGCCTCGGCATATTAGCAAAAAAAAAAAAAAAATTCACATGACTACATTGCGTGCGTAATGTTCTACTGCACAATTTGCTCTACGATCGGCTAATACTCCATCCTACTGCTGTGGTTGTAGGAAAATTGGCTATTGGGTATTCGCACCCTGTATTCATCTCCTAAACACACCACTAGTACCCGGCCATCCCAGACAATTCTAATGCACTTTCAAAATTAATTTCCTGCATAATTATGAACCTTGGATTAAACTTACGCATTTTGTGCGCTGCAAGCTCTAACTTTTAAGTGTAAAAATGAAAAAATATTCGCGTAGTATTAATTTGGCAGATTTTTTGGGAAATGCTAGTTGTGTTGAATTGATCTGGTGAATAGTTATCGATGGGTGCATACATGGAACATGATAATTGCGATACTGTACAAAATAAAAACCAAATTCAATAATGACAACGCGGTAAATAAAAATAAATTCAACTGTAGTTCGTTTCGCAGTGAAATAGGAATTCCATACACGAGAAAATAGGAGATAAGTATAAAAAGAAGACTAAAAAATATGCGCACTCGAGAAAACAGTCTGAGAAAAAGTATAAGGGAAAAAGTTAGCCGAGAGAAAGAAACTCGTTTGCCCTGCATACTCGCGTACTCGCGCGTCGAGAAACGATAATTCAAGATGGCGCGCCAGAAGTTCGCGACATTCTAATTTACATTTGTATATCAAGGGACGGGGGGAAGGGTGAAAGCTCACCCGCATGAAGAGAAGTCGTTGCCGAAAAAAAGAGCAAGAAAAATTTGAAGGTGAGAGGGAATTGGAGATAGACGGATAGAGAATCGCTTTATCGCGTTCCAAAAATTTTCAAACTCTTTGATCTGACATATATTGTACTTTGATTTTTTCCTTTTAGTGGTAGTGTAAAAGAAAGCTATTTTTCACGCACGTGAGGGTTTAAATTTCTCGCGATTATAGTCTAGACCGGCAAAATTCCTCATTAGAATAATTAATCGGTAAGCTCGATAACTGGCGCACACGCACTCGTTATTTCAATTCGACGATAAACACTGGCTTGGATATATCGTAACCGCGTTTTCTCTCTTTCTCTTACTCACACATACCTGTAGACATATATGCACAATGAAGTCGTAATTGTGCATGTGAACTCAACTACATAATGGGGCAAATTCAAGCTCTACTGTGTATGTACGGCCGTATGTATATATAACTGGGGACCGATTTTGCTAATTCTCTCTATTGGTCCTATATATTTTACGGTGACTACGACTCTCTCTCTCTCGTAAATGTGCTTTGTAAACTGTGTGAAATGCACGCGTGATAATTAAATTAAAATTAGCATTTTCAAAAACGACTCTATGTACACGCGCTTAAACATATTCGCGCGCATTTACCTCAAATTTTCATAAATTTATAAATTTGGCTAATTAGAAAATATCTATATTAAATTGCTAGGACGTGATGTTTGCTTGCTATTCAAATCGGTTTTCTTAATGAACTTTCTACCCGCAATGAAAACACGCTAATTATTCTATTCATTTTAACACATAGTAAACATGATATTTTTCAATTAACTTTTTTTTTTTGTTCTATATATTTAAAAAGCTTTTAGTAAAATTTTTATTTAAAACGCAAGCTGAGAAAATAACAATAATAATATAATAATCGCCAGCATGCATTCCAGACGCATATTATGATGAAACAAAACGATCCTAGACAAGCGCAGTGTAGATGAGCAATATTGCGAGTAGAGCTTCACGACCGTTGGAATCTCTGTTTTCTCTCTTTCTCCTAAGTCCGAGTTAAATTAAAAATTGTCGTCGAGGCACGAGACAAAATATAATCGAGCATTTCGTGCAGTCTAGGAGAGTATAAAAATTTTTCATGCACAATAGTAGTAGTAGTTGTAGAGTCCAGAATTCATTCGGTAATTCTAAAGTGTACCTATATAGTAGAGAGGCCAAGCGCGTCGCAGCCGCAAATTACTATATCAGTCGACTTTATACCGGACTTTATACCAAAGACTTTCTTTCCTTCTCGAAACAGGTATAATCTTGGAGCGCAGCAGCAGCAGCAGCAGCAGCAGCAGCTGCGCATATAGTCTACTACAACTCTATGGTTACAATTTTCTAAAACTTCTCTCGCCTTGAAATATATACGAATTTCTGCTAGTACGTTTCTTGGGTAGGATGGTGGTGGTGTGTTGGGTTGAGGTTGGAGTGTAAAAGCAAAATTTTGCTAGTGCGGCCGCAATGTCGTATCGGCGCGTAGCAAAAGCAAGATAGACGTAGGAGGCGCAAAAGCTAGAGAGAGAGAGAGAGAGAAAACGGGGGTAGATTGTATAGTATGAGGGCAGGGTGGCTGCCGGTCCGCGTAATAATATATATGGAAATGTTTCGACAGCGTATAGGGAGGGAGGGATTGCAAGGCGTGTATATATAGTGCAAGCGCCAGCGGGCAAACTTGTTTGCGAGGAGGCTATAGTTTCCTCTACTTCGCGTATAGAGAGCGGCTAAGTTCCTTCATGAGAACGACCTCCTCATCCTCCTTTCCTACTCCTCACGCGTCGTCATCCTCCTTGTGCGAGGAAAAAGGAGAACGATCCGTCAAAGCTCTCTCTCTCTCTCTCTCTCTCTCTCTCTCGTAGTGTGGCTAAAGTACACCAGGAGAGTTTCGCCGCAGCGATATGCCTTCGGAAACTTGGAGCTCGCGATCCTTCCTCCCGGCCACTTGTTCTCTCGCTCTTTCCTGCTAAAGTGAGCAAAAAGCTGTAGAAGTTGCTGCTATTGCTGTGGTGGCTGCTGCTGCTACGCTGACGGATCAACAAAAAGGTCGGTGTTAGAGAAGAGATGTGGTTTATAGGGAGGAATTGAAGGATCGATGGGAAGGGCGCGATGCGCATAATTCCATAGAAAAGATACCACCCCTATCTTTTGTCCTATTCTCTACCGCCTCGTATCTTCTCGCGTGCTCGACGATATCCTTTACGCTCATCGGTCCTTTTTTTTCTTCTTTTTTTCTCTCTGTATATATCGGGGTCACGGTTGTATCGAAAGCTCGATTGTTGCCCAGGCTTTGTTCCCTATCAGGCTTTCAATTTCGCGATATTACGCCTGCCGCGTTTCTGCACTATTTTTTTTTTTTTTTTTTTTTTTTTTTTTTTTTTTTTTTTTTTTTTTTTTTTCTTTTTTTTTTTTTTTTTCTTTTTTTTTTGTATTTTCTGTTTTTTTTTCTTCTTCTCTGCTGCAGCCGTAGAAATCGTGAACGAGGGTGTATGCATCGGAATCGATTCTTTTGAGCCCTTCTCGCGTCGATGCGTCTGCTATAATAATAGCGTGCAGTCGTGGAAAAATTCAGTCAGCTTTGTGACGGGAAAAGAAGCCGGGGACGACGACGAGAGAAGTTGAAGGCATCAAATAAATAGAGGGAGAAGTCGGCGAGGAAGGCCAAAGAACGTGTCAAAGTGAGAAATTCGCGAGGAGAAGGGTGGAAAGGAGTGAAGAAAGCCGAGCTCCATTTCCGCCGAATAATTCGAGTGCACTTTGCACTTTCGGTCTATAGGAGAGTAGGTAAGGGGGGGGGGGGGCAGCTCGCGCGAGGAAAAGGTTATGAGGGTCCATCAAGTGCACGAGAGACTCGGTTGTGTGTGCTGTATGTTAGAGATATAGTACTGCCTGCTATCCAGCTACTCTGTACTATACTATAGGTAGCTCCTTCGTGTAACTCGTAAATGGAAAGACGCTGAACAAAAACACCAGAGAAAGAGAAAGAAAAATATAAAGCGCTCTGGAAAAGGATACCCTGTGACGACGACGACGGTGGCGGTGGCGGCGGCGGCAACTATGACGCTGAGCTATACGTGCGAGTAATGGGCTTCTGGGGGTGAAAAAACGAGGACGTAAAAAGAGTAGGGGATGAGAAAATGCGCGAGAGTGAGTGAGAAAAAATGAAACGAGCTTTCTTATATGTTCAGCTATGAGCTAAACGTCCCCGAGACCCTTGGTAATTACCACCCGCGGCAATCTACCCGCGAACTTTACGCTTAATTAACAAAAGCAAAGTCTCGTTGTTGTTGTTGCTGCTGCTGCTGGTTTCTCTCTTTTTCTTTTTCTCTCTCGTATGTTGGTCGAGGTTGTACGCTTGCTGCTTTCGAAATTCCGGGAGCGTGGCACGCGCGTGCTTGAGCTTGCGGTGTGATGCCCAGGAGCGAGAGAACGCTGCATTGCGCTGTACAAGGGTAAAGAAAGGGAGAACAAAAGTCAACGAGAAATTCAACAATTAAATATGAAATTAGGAACGAGTCAAGCTTTCGTGTCTCGTCCGTAGCCTTTTTCATTAAGCGCTTATATACCCTCTCTCTCTCTCTTTTCCTGTGACTTTTCATAGTCGCAAGTCGCTTGTGAGCTTGCACCTCGGACGTGCGAGATATTTTATTAGTATGACACACACATACACATAGATATATCCCTACCTCTGTATTTTTTAATCAATTACTTTACGACTCAACTCGTAAACTTGGCTGTTTATTAATTTTCAAGATTATAAGCAGACTTTTTTTCTTCATACTCATATTTTTCTCCACATCCTTTCGGCGGGTGCCACGTAGTATAATTACGCGATAATTTAAATTTTAATACGCTACAACTTGACGAAGCAACCAAGTCACGCAAATTTTCTCGAAAATTCGTCGTAGTCGTTGCTCTGCGCTTGAAACGATAATACTAAAGTCCTGCTGTACCGCGCAGCCGTGAGAGTGCAAGCTTAATGGTTTGGATTTTCCAGCAAACGAAATGTAGGTATATATATACATATAGCTACGCGTTGGGAATTAAGATGCGCGCGCGTATTAAGAGAATTTCCGCTTAATCTCGCATTAATTACATCGTGGCTTGTGCAAGCTATACCGACTCTATGTATAGGTATATATACATATAGCAAAAACCTAGTAGAAAAAGCCTCAGGAGGTGGCATACATACATATGGACCATAGCTGCATCGCGCATATATGGAGTTTAGAGTGAAATTTTAATTAACGTCGGGGCTGTAGAAAGAACGACAGCAAGGTCACATGACTACGCATATACTGCGCTAAGCGCAAGCTCTACTCTCCTCCTCTTCTTCTTCTTCTTCTTCTTCCAAGAGTAGCAGGTGTAATTGACAGAACAATCAAGTCGCGTGCACACACATAGGTATATGTATACAAACACACTTGACTGGTTTGTTGGTCGAGAACGAGAGACTATACGCTGGACTAGACGTACTCGTATATAGCGCAATTGCGCGCACGGGGAATCCCCAATTGCTAAAGCTCACCCCTTCCTCCACCTCTCCTCGACAACATATAGCACACAGCAGTACAGTGCATTACGAAACGCGCGCTCGCGCGCATACAACCGAGCGCGCTCGTTAACGAAGTTTGTTAAATTGCGGCTGGTCGAGCGCCACCACCGCCGTTCGGATAAGCGCTCTCGCTCAAGAAGTTCGTTAACGAACGTTTATTAAGTCGGCTACTATTAGGAGAGGGAGAGGGATAGAGAGAGAGAGAGAGAGAGAGAGAATGCCGCGTGTAGAGCTCAGGCTTATAGCTGACGCCGCTGGATTACGCGTCCGGCCGTCACTCGGACCGAACCAGTCTCTCTCCTGTATACTCTATGTACGTGCAGGCTCTACCCAGACCCTCATTCTCCTCCACCTCCACCTCCACTTCCATCTCTACGTTGCTACTGCTGTGGCCAAATCAAACGGCATCGCTCAATTTCAAGCCAGTTTACCTAATCTGGCTCGCATTGCCTGAAGATTCGGTGCGCGTGTAGCTAAACCCCCTGCCTCTTGCTCTCTCTTCTCCCTCTTCACCGACCACTACTAGCGGACCAGAAAGTGGCTTTTGGGGGAGATTGAGAGGCAAGCAGCTCTCTTTCTCTCTTCCTCTCTCTCTCTCACTCACTCACTCACTCACGAGGGGTTCAACGGCACGTGAGCTTTGAGAGAGACTGGGAAGATTCATTTTGGATTCGTCGCGCTTCGCTCGTTCGTTTACGATTTCGGATGTGTATTGATCTTTACGCGCTGTCGATTATTCTTGTTGTATACTATTTTCGGTTAAATAAAAGTTTAAATATAAAAGTTTATATTAAAATGTTTTTTTTGTTTGAAATATTATTTGCAAAATTTCAAGTATAATTACTGCTCAATGGTAGAAATCGGGCGTCGTAAAGTTTTAAGTGCAATATAATTGTTATAAATAGTATGGCTATAATTTATGAAAGTCTTCGGAGAAGAGAAAGAGAGAGAGTAAGACTTGAGAGAAAGCGACATTATGAAATGTTTGAAAAGCCGTCTTGTCTTAACTTTGATAAAAGAGCTTTATTTTTATCGGAATTTACAGCAGAGCAGCGATTAAGTGAGTTTAAAATTTTTATTAAGTGCCGTGTTGACAATACAAAAAATAAACGAGACCTAACGAAAAAAAAAAAAAAAAAACTAAAAAAATAAAGAGCGAAAGGCACGCGCAAAGATTATACGCACGAGTCTATAGCTTCACTGGTGTATGCTTATATATACGTAAAAGATAAGCATTAATGAATTTTGCTTGGCTCACGATAGCGCTCCTTCTGTATGTGTGCTATATGCATGTGTAATATAATTTACAATTAATTATCTGGGACCCAAGATAGCGTCTCCGCCTTGATGTTATCTATCATAAGACCGCGAGAGGCATACACAAAGCTACGCTATCTCGGCTACTTAATTTTCAGCTTGGCTGTACCCCACAAGAGAGGGAGAGTAGGAGAAGGGGGTGGGGAGGGAGGGGCTATTTCATATATACGTGCTCATGTACGCCTGGACTACTCGCGACCGCGGTTCTGCAAGGAGAGCTCTGCAAGCGGTAAATTACGATTTTGCTCTGCACCGGTGCTAGAGAAGGCTTGCCCAGGACGGAGAACAATTGCCAAAGGGGGGTTAAAGAGAGAGAGAGAGAAGGATGGAACAAAGTTTGCCGTAGCGGTCGCACTTAACCGCTCGTGGTCCGCACATGATGGAGATGCTTCGCACCCACACACACACATGGGGCTGACGAACTCCGGGAACTTTTGACTTTTATGATAGGCTCTCGAAAAATTTACGCTATGTCCGAGAGAGTATTTCGTTTGTACATAGAAAGTGTGAGGGAAGCTGTGCTCTTTATAACTACTGCCTGCTTTTAATGGTATTGTGTATAGCTACGTATTTTTCTTTCATAATTGCGCAGAGCCTCGTTAAACGACTCTGCCCGTCGATTTAGAAGAACAACACTACGTGGCTGTTCTGCTGTACTAAAGTTACTGTATTTTGTGCCCATTAACTTAGGATGGTTCTATAGAATTTTAATATAAATTTTATTTTTTATTTAAGCTTCTCTGCAATATCGTAGCTTTAAACTCGTCGAGGAAAAATATTAGGGATTTAGGTAAAATAAAATGTTTGTACATTTTAGGTGATTTTCGTAAGTATATTTAAAAAAAAAATGTGAGAAGTTGTTTTAATTAAAGTTGTATTATCTTGCATTTTTATTTTAGAATAGTTCTGCTTTTAGATAGAATTTGAAATTAATTTTAGATTTTATGAAAAAAAAGAAATAGAAAAAAATATTTAATTGAACATGTAATATAGTCAAGACAGGCGTAATTTATTATTATCTCTATCATGTAATTTGCAGGTGTTTTGACGGATGTCATATTCATATTGTATCATATACAGCAAATATTTAATCTGCTTTAATTTTTGTTTTTCCAACTGTTATGATTTTTCGATTTATGTATATTACTTTTTTCTTTATTTTTTTGTAAATTCTTGGCTGGATATAAATAGCGTATGTATTTAATATATTTATGTAAATGTTATACTTTGTGTGTGTGTATTAATAAAAATGTTGAGCTTCAGCTAATAAAACATATAAAACATCATAATATATTTATGTCTGCAGTGTTTGTCTATTATTAACGATGTTACCATATTATTTGCATATAATACCAATAGTTTGCGTAGGCTTAATTTGCCATTGTTTTCGTTTACTTTTTTCAAACGAATAAGCTCCCAGCATCAATTATAACCTGTGCCATCAATAACAAAAAAAAACCATGTTTATTGTCAACAGACGTGGAGCTGAAGGTGCTCACAAAAAATGACAGCAGTGTTGTACTATCCTGCCCAGTGGGTGGTAGCGGGGAAAAAGTCGAGTGGTTCAAAGAGAAAAAGCCTCTGCCCGAAAGCAATCTAATCCGAACGAAAGACAGCAGCGTCACTGTACTCAGTCCGGATCCCAAAGATGAAAAAGGTCAGGAGATATATGGCAATTACTCGTGCAGGGTTGGTAACGTCTCCTCTGACTACAGAATCGTCAGTAAGTAAAATACACACGAATTCAGCTGCAAGACGCTTTTGTCTTTTTGAATTTCTCAAGCAAGGAATTCGAAGCGAACGTTTTGTTGTATACGTATACATTTATTTGTAAGCATTGCGCAATTGCAATATTGGTGAAACGTGTAATTCAATGCAAGAAAGTTTTGCTTCTCGAATCAAATTTCGTTAGTATATTTTGCAAGTACACACTGTTTTCTGTAGTTGCCTAACAAGCTTTCGCTAAGATATAACTTTGCCAAAATTTTCATGAACTTCTACCTCGCGCGCGCGGTGAGAAACTTGAAAACAGTGTGCTATTGTAAATGTTGAAAAAAAAAAAAAAACGTATTACTTTATATTGTCAAAGTTACAAATTTAAGAGGTTTTATTTTACAATTTATGTTTTAACCAAGTTTAAATGCAATTGGTATTTTGCATATAAATCGTTTTTCACTAACCTTATTCAAAATGATTAAACGCGACAAATAAATGACAAACTCTAGACAATATTGCTACTCATACTTTAATTTTACACAGAGATAGTTTGATAATTATTACCCCTTGAAATTAATTTTTGCAAATATTATTAACAAGTAAAATTAAAAAAAATCAAAGACAATGTATATCCAGTATAAAATTGGATTAAAGGACAAAAATTGATGTTTATCAGGAAAGCCGGTGGTGATCATGCCAGAGTCGACAAGCGTCGTCGAAGGCGAAAAGCTTCACCTGACCTGCGCGGTAAAGATATCCGATTCAGGCATGAAAATCCAATGGAGCTTCAAAGGAGAAAACTACTCGCAATCACGCGGCCGAGTTAAGCTAACCCGCGACGAGGAAAAGAAGATCAACAACGCTGTATTCCATCTCGAAAACGTCCAGATGGAAGATCGAGGCAACATCACCTGCCTGGCCTTTTACAATCTCAGCGACAACAACGCCGAACACTACGACACGGCCTCGTCTTTCATCAGGGTCAAGGATAAGCTAGCCGCTCTCTGGCCCTTCCTCGGTATCGTAGCCGAGGTTTTCGTCCTCTGCATCATCATCCTCATTTACGAAAAGAAGCGCAACAAGTCCGAGCTCGAGGAATCCGACACCGATCAGAGCCCTGACACGTACGTTACAAAAGACCCTAAAATCCAATTCCCAGGTGTGTCTGAGGGAGAGAGATAAAGCTCACCTGAGAAAAACAACGTCCATATAAGTAAAAACGTTCGATCAGCTTTCGCACTTCTACCTCTCACTTCTCCCTGATTTAAATTCTTGAATCGTTGAATTTTAAAGTCGTAGCAATTTCGCGATTGACCAATATGTATGTCGATATACATCTATACATTCGTGTGTATTGAATGCCAATAGTAGTCGGTCTACTGAAAATTCCGAGCTTTGCAAGTCGCGCAAATAAAGTTGCTGCCCCCCTCCCCTCCCTGTCCAGTAGATCGAAGAGGAAAAGGAGAAGGAGAAGTGAAGCGAGGATGAAGCGAAAAGTTGGCCGAGCGCTACTGCTTAAGGCTCCTGAGATCGATGCACAAACGTCGAGCGTCGTAACCGCATTTCACTCTCTTTCCTTTCCCCCTTACCTATACACAGTCCAGCAAGCTCCTACTACTCCCCTGGCGGCACTGCGAAATCCTACTATATTCCTCTCCACGGCTCAATCCAACCTATGGTCGTCCATGCTCGCTCCTCTTCGCCCGCGGCAGCAATCCTTTTCCGTGCACTACGTCGAGCGCTTTTATCTCTGGCGCAATTCCTCTTCTCTCTCTCGGCGCCAAGACGACCGCCAGATTTGCCACCGAGGTCGGAAAGCAGCTCTCCTATATTCCATACCCGACCGTTTACCACAGTACGCTTTCTATCTCTCCACTTTGTTTTATCCTCTTCTACTACCTCCGACTGCTACTATGCTTTGCGTCGGTCGAGTAGTTTGCATGGCAAAATAGAACAAAATCTAAGCTTCAATGCAAAACCAAATAGCCTCGATGATTTTGTTCTATATTTTTCTTTTTTTTTATGCTTGTGAGAGCATCTATATTATCATACGAAGAATCAAGTGAAGTGTGGTGATTGTCAGATTTTTACCAATTTGAATATCAATTGAATGATTTAATGTCAATGATAAAAAAAAGAAAAAGTTATCTTATTTTCGACTAGCAGCAAAGTGTTAATATTATGGATTATTTAAATATAAAATATATACGATTGACAGCTGCAAAATCAGGTCACTTGTTTCCAGCATCATTTTAATAATTTTGCTTGATATTAATCTAAAAAAAAAAATCAATGCTTTTACAAGTCGTCAATCCACTTGATTCGTTGATAATGATTGAAAATAAAAAAAAAAACATTCGCGATTTATTAACTTTGGAAATTTTGTTCTTTAATCAAACAGCAAGCCTACGCCGAACAAGGACTCTGACGTGAGGCAGAGAAAGTAAGGAGCCAGGAGAGGCCCTAGAGACTAGATAGCTACGCAAGAACAAAAAAAAAAAAAAAAAACAGTGGAGCTGTAAAATACGAGTTTCTTTTTTTGACAAACGAGAAAAACAACGTGGACGACACACATACACACAATGAAAATGCGGAAGAGGCTCTCTTTCTCTTTATGTCTACAAGAGCTATGGGGGAGTCTTTCACCGTTGGCGTCCAGAAGCTGTACTCCCGCGGGAAACTAGCTTCCCTACATCTTTTTTTCGTCTCGCGCATTCAACCAGAAGACCGATAAGCAGTTACACTTACATACATACCAACATATACACACACACATACACAATTATAATTTAACTTCTTCCGATTCCGCTTTGGTGTAAGATCCAAGCGGCCAATCGACTAGAGTCACTCTACTTGTTGCGAATACTACGTGCGGGACGTTGAGATTAGATTAAAATTTTTTTTTTCTATTTTTTTTTATTATTTGTTGAAGATTTTGCTGTATCCCGAAAACCGATGGTTGACGTCGGTAGTACGTACGAACATTCAATACGAATTTGCTGACTTTATGAAAATATAAAATGTTATTATGATTTTAGAAACTAACAATGAGGATGAAAGAAGAAACTGATAAATAGAGTTTATTAATATATATGTAACCAATTAAATGAGAGGGAGAGAAAGAGAGAGAGAGAGAGAGAGAAACAAAAATTATAATGTAAGAATTGTAAGTTAACTATTGCTCCTGATAAAAATTTTTAGCTTCAAGTATTCTTCTTTTATTCTACATTTAATTTTTTTTAAAAAAACAAGTGTTTAGCTGTTGTAACAAATTGCGTGGATTATTATACGATTGTCAGTCTTATTTACTTCTGGTATTATAAATATTATAAAAAAAAATTAAAAATAATAAAAATAAAAAAAAATCTTGTTATTTTTGATCGAGCTTATATATTATATTTACACTGTATTTTCGGCACATCGTCCGCTTATGTAATGTTTAAGCAATAGCGATTATCCTAATTATGCGCGTTGCTATAATGTCTTTTAACACGTTATACTGTCATTTATTACCATTACGATTATTATGAATATATATATTATATTAATTATATACAAGTCTACCGTTACGACGATTATTCTTTTTTTTTTTTTTTTTTTTTTTTTTTTTTTTTTTTTTTTTTTTTTTTTTTTTTTTTTTTTTTTTTTTTTTTTTTTTTTTTTTTTTTTTTTTTATATCTCATTAAGACCAACAAACACCATACTAGTGTTACGTAGCGCACGGGATTGTCTTCGTGCACGGCCATGTGACTATATATAAAAATCACGGGGGTGGTTCTTCGTTTCCTCGGGAGATCGCGACTTACTCACTTGCATCTTACGAACTGCCACTTCCGTCATTATATCGATCTTATAAAAGCATCGATTGATTTGGAGGTACTTCATCGTCTGCGGCTCTACTTTATTATCCATTTAGATGAATTTGTAAATCTTGAAGCTTTAGCTTGTAAAAGTCTGTAACTTCTTTCGATAATCTTTTCAATATGTATGTACGTATATGTATAAGCCCTTCTATATAAAAATTCAACATAGTAAGGCTGTGTGTTCTCACTTGAGTAAGAATCAAATAATATATAAATAATCGATATAATACACACACGGGAAAAAAAATGTAATTATTCTGAGAGCCGTACGTTCACGTTCGACGATCTCCTGACGATACTCGAGAATGTTTTAATACCCTTATATGCCTTTGACAGTCTTTGAAGTAAGAATAAATAATATTGACACGTTAAACATCTTTGTATTTATTGATTCACAAACAACACATGAAAAAAACAAGAGCTATCCTTTAGTTTCAGTTTTTAAATCAATGTATTTATCGTTATCAATAAAGTCAAAATTTTTCATATGAAATTGCATCAATCAAATTATATTAATAATTTTACGTAGTTTTAATGTATCAATGGATTTTGTGATATGTTAAAAAAGAACTATTTTCAATTTTGGGTTAAAAAATGTACAAACATTTTATTTCTCGTCCACATGAATGTCCGCTTCTTATACATATTATTGGAATGAAGAAGTAATTTAAATTATCAATCGATAAACTTAACAATATGTTAAAATTGACAATACAAATAATTTTAAAATCTCTTGATTTTTTTTTTTGTATTAGACTTACTTATAAATAACATTTTTTTACTTACACTAATTTTTTACCAATCTACAATTAGATTACAAAAAATTGAGCAAATATACACGCATGCTCTAAGCTTTGAGCTCGTCACCTGCTGCAGAATTTTCTTTTGACAACAATATTTGTAAATTGCTCTTTTTTTTAAAATTTTTAAATAAGACTTTTCAATAAAATAATATATTTATGTGTATTAATCTGTAGATATAATCCGCACGCAAAGTGACTGGCATTATTGAGCATTGCTTATTTACAGTTTGAAGGTATACACTTTTACAAGTTTTTCTATATTGTGTTCTATAATGTCCATAATGTAGTTCAACTTTGTTTGTAACTTACAGAATCTCCTTTATACAAATGAGCCGTAGTAGAACTTTTGTACGAAAAAAAAAACATCTATATACTCATCTCGGCTAACATTTTTTTTACGTTAATGAAAGATATGAATCAACGATATTTTTAACAATAATAAGTGTTTTTATATATATACAGTATTATTGAAATAACTTTAAATAGATACGATTAAAAAACGCGAAATTCCGAATTCCATAGGTTGCGAATCGAATCTCGCGCTTCTTAATCCGTAATAACCTCAGAATCGAGTTAATAATTATTATAATAATAAAAATAATAAAAATAATAATACAAACTAAAATCTACGTGAACATTTTTCGCTCGTCTCGAGCTTCTCAGCATATATAGCTGCAGGCTGACTCGGTGTCTGCGTCTATTTGTGTTTCTGCTGGTTACCGTAGTCGACGTAGACGCGCACGACCTCGCCACTGTACTTGCGCTGGCTGGGCATGAAGTAGAAGTCGGGCTGTGTCGCGGGCAGCGTACCAGTGTGGTGATGGCCGTTCGGGCCTTTGCCATTATTGCTGTACCGCGGCATATTCCGTCGGTCCTGGGTGTAATAGCCCTGACCAGGTCCAGCAGCTGGAGACATACCACTCGAGGGCCGAGGTCCTGGGGCTCGAGGCAGGCTGTAGGTCGCTCTAGGCCCTGGCCCCATCATCGCGCTCATGCTGTTCCTCTGCTGTGGCGACTGTTGCATCTGCATCTGCATGTGCTGCTGCATTTGCTTGTGGCCGTCTGTGGTCGAGTGTCCGTTCGTCATCATCATTTCGCGCGCTCGAGATAGACTTGATACCGGTGGTGGTGGTGATTTCTCTTCGGTTTCGAACGCCTCGAATGCAAAGTTTGTGTTTGCGCTAGCCGAGTAATCTCGCCACGCGTTCTTTGCTATTAATCGATCCTGAAATTTAAATAGAACATTTTTTATTATGTTTATTATTTTTTGTATAGGTGGACTTATTTTTTTAAGTTACATGAAATTTTTTTCTTTGCTAGAATGAAATATTACATTTTTTTTTGTATGTGTATAATGATGTCGACAGTGCTTAATGATATGAATTTAAATTACTTTCTTTTTATTTTAGAAAACGTGACGATATATGTAAATTATTCATAAAAACTGTGACAAATGATGATTAAAAAGAAAAAAAAATATTAAATAAAAATTTGAATAAAAAAGTTAAAAATTTCATGCAAATTTTTTAATTTCTTACGTAACTGTATGAGTCTAAAAATTTACAAAGCTACAGTGTGCAGAAAGCAAAAAGCATGCAAGGCGATAAAGAAAGATTTAAAGCATAAGAGGTAAGCAGTAAAAATGAGCATAGCACAAAATATGAGAATGAGAAGCAGAGTCTGAGAGAGAGAGAGAGAGAGAGAGAGAGAGAAGCGATACCTGAATCATATACGAGAAAGCGAACCTAAGACTCGTGCACGCTCACGCGCTCTTATATCAAAGGCGCTACCAATTTTGCGATGAAGAGCGATGCATGTTTGGTGGCAAATGTAACTGCTGCTGCTGTTGTTGATGATGATAATGGCGCGTAGGTTGTTCTTGTTGCTGCTGCTGTTGTTGATGATGATAATGATGACCGTTTCCGTTTGATTCACGGTGATGATAGCGCGTTGAACTATTTCCGTTCTGATGATGATGCTGATAATGATGATTGTTCACATGTCGTGGCTGGCCATAAGGATTGGCATGTTGTGGAGGTTGCATTGACCCGGTTGCTGGCGAGGTGGCCAGAGGCAGCGAGTACACCCTCTAAACACGTGTCGTATTCGTGTGTGTGTGTTTTTGTGCGTGCGATAATTGAAGTGCGCGCGCGATACACATGCAACACAAGCAAAGCACAACCTTCGATTTTTTCCTCTCTCCCTCTCTCTCTCTCTCTCTCTCTTTCTTTCTTTCTTTCTTTCTCTTTCCCTTTCTCTCTCACCTCTTCTGTACGTTTATTGTATGGTCTTCATCTTTAGCCATACTCACTCCTCTGCCTCTCATTGCCAATTTTTTTCACTTATTTTTTAATCGAATTCGATTGGTTTAGTTTTATTAAGCGAGATA
This sequence comes from Leptomastidea abnormis, assembly GCA_030522805.1. NCBI lineage: Eukaryota > Metazoa > Arthropoda > Insecta > Hymenoptera > Encyrtidae > Leptomastidea > Leptomastidea abnormis. The sequence continues at coordinate 20,598 of JAPYZE010001933.1, forward strand.
TTACTTATTTTTTCTTTGTATCTTTGTATAGATACTTTTGTACATTTCTGCGTTTCGAATTATTGTATTTTGCAAATGCAGTTGTACAGGTATAAGAATTTAGCTCTACCACATTCAAGGTTCGAAGAAGGAAATGAAAAATGAAGAGAGAAAAAATTGAAGAGTACATAGCACAGTGCCGTTAAACAATAAATTTACATTACAAAAAAAAGATACTCAGTTTTTGTTTCAAGCATGCAGAATTAATTCAAAGTTTATCATTTTCAATAAATTCTCAAAGTGAGATATCAAGCGGGTATGTCAAATATATAAGTATGTAACAGTCATGAAGACACATTATTTTAATCATTTTTAATCATACCTTTGTCGTTCGTTTCTTCGAAGACTTATAAATAGTACAGGTGGCTTGGAGAAGAGCGAGAGCTACGAGTGCAGCTACACATCCTACGACGACGTATAATTTCGTTGCACCCAAAAACAGTCCAGCCATCAAGGAATTTTCGCTTCCTTGTTTCTCAAGATCGTTGTCATCCAAATCGTTTTCTATGGTAGAAATTCAAAGGTTCAATACACTTATTGAAAGCTTACTTCTGTCGTGAAAAACTTCAAACTTACGCGAATGTGAACGGAGTACGAGATATTGTGGATCAACGGTAAGAGCTCCAACTTTCCCCGTTCCAAGAGCCTCCGTAAGTGCAGCTTCAGCCATTGCTGCAGTATCTTGAGGCCTCAAGGCACGACCCTTAATCTCGTTTTTGTCAATTGCTAAATTCATTTTCGCAATGACACCGTTATTGCCATTTCTACAACCAAAATCAAACATAAGATTTTATATTATAGAGTTTCATAAATTCTTCAAGAAATTGCTTACTTTTTTAGTTCGTTCAATTTTAATTGGTGGAAACCAGGAACTTTTTCTAAAGTCGGCGAAAAACTTCCGGAAATCGTGTTAGAGATGGCTTCGAAGTCGGGAGATCCAGGCAATGGAGCTTTATAGCCTTCCCCAAGATTCACCAACCTAACTTCGACATCATAATATAGCCGAGGAGGTGCAGGAGTGGTTGCGTCTTCTTCTTCTAAAATTTAAATCGTTTTTAATTTTAATAAAATATTTTTTCATATTAAAATATTTAATACTATCTAATCTATATTTTAAAATTTGATGTATTGAAATTAAAAAATTTTAACTTACCATCTATACCACAAGATTTAATGCAGACCTTTTGAGCAGATACTATAGGCACAGTTTCGTGTTTACGAATTTTTTTATTTACAGGATTGAAAGTGCCCCCTTTAACTGGGAACATGAGGTAAAGGCACTGATCGTCGCTAAAGGATAAATCTCGCGAATCTCCAGTTTCTCTCTTTCTAGTAAACTTCAGAGTAGTTTCACCATTATCAATACGACCACTGAAGTTGAAAATATCTTGTTGGGGATCAAGAACTGGAGAATTGTATCCATTTATCCAAGTATCCATTAAAAATGCCCTTCCGCTAGTTTTATCGACCCAGCCAAGGATAGCATCCGTGTGCGACTGCATAACAATATTTTTCATTATTATTATTTTTATTATTATTAAGCACTTGAAAATTTAGAAATTATATTATTTTTCTTACCATTTTCTCGTCTTTCGAAAATGCAATTCCTGTCCATGTATCGACATTCTTCGTTACAATTGTAAAAGAAATTTCATCCTAAAATGAATCAAATTCAAAGTTTTACATGAAAATATTTAATTTGCATTTTTGCTGTTATATAATTTAAACGTACATTTCTCGATTTGTATAACCATTTAATACTATATTCACAAGTGTAATTTCCTGGTGAACAATGTCTAGGATAATGCCATTCTCCCCCGCATCCTCCACCTTCCATGGTTACTCCACCTTCAAAATCTTCTCTACCTTTTTCCTCTAAATGTTAAAATTTTAATTTTAAGAATTCTATTATTGATATTTTTAACAAAAATTTTGTTTAATTTTTGGATAATTTACCGTAAAAGTTTATAGTGGCAACGCCACGCTGAGATTTATGTCCATGATATTTAAGCTCATCAGCCTTGTAAAAGTCTTTAACACTAACTTTACTATTTTCAACTCCACTTGCAGGTACGTGAATGTATTTACCCGGTTCTTGCCCTTTTGCCCAAATTACCTGTAAAAAATTACACTTGTTTAGAAATAAATAATAAAAAAAACCTTGCAAATCATTAAAAAATTAAATTATACCTGCATAGCTCCATCGATGATTTCGTGATCACTGAAATGTTCATCACCAGCTAATTTTCGCCTAAAGAGAATCGTGGTAACTCCATCTTTTTCAAAACCCATTGCAGCTGTCAGGCCATCTTTGCCACCCCAGAATGAGTCTGGATGAGGTGTTGACCTATCTCGCGTATAATAATCAGCGATGCGATGTCTCATTCCTCGAGCCGAACCAATTACAATGTCCGTACAATCCATAGGATTAAAGTCGTGCTTTGGAGTGTATTTGTGTAGTCCAACTGCAGTAGCTATTTTTTTAAAGTAATTAATATTGTAACCTTTTGAAAAGATTGTATAGGAGGAGGAGGAGTAGAGAAAATAGTATCTCAAAGTTAAATTTATGTAGTTCCATGTACGATTTTTATGAAAATTTGAGTGAAGAAAGTTTTGAGATATGAGACTTTTTGAAAACTAAAATTTACCTTTGGAAGTTCCTGATTTTGCTTTAGACTCTTGTTTTGTATCTTCCAAATGGGGCTCGGACGAAGGTTCAGGTTCAGATTTCGGTTCTGGCTCGGATTTAGGTTCTGGTTCGGATTTAGGCTCTGGTTCGGATTTTGGCTCTGGCTCGGATTTCGGCTCTGGTTCGGATTTAGGTTCTGGCTCAGATTTAGGCTCTGGATCAGTAGTAGGTTCGGGTTCGGATGTTGGCTCTGGTTCAGAACTAGGTTCTGGCTCTGATTTTGGCTCAGGCTCAGATTTGGGTTCAGGTTCAGACTTTGGTTCTGGCTCGGATCTTGGCTCAGGCTCGGATTTTGGTTCAGGTTCAGATTTGGGTTCAGATTTTGACCGTAGTTTAAACTTTGGTTCCGGTTTTGATTTTGGATTGGGCTCTGATTTAGGCTCTGGTTCTGATTTTGGCTCAGGCTCGGATTTAGGTTCGGGCTCGGACTTAGGTTCAGGTTCTGATTTAGGTTCAGGTTCTGATTTGGGTTCTGGTTCTGATTGGGGTTCTGGCTCTGAGTTGGGTTCGGGCTCGCTGACTGGCTCCCCTGTGCAAAAAAGCAACACATGCGACCGTTTATACCTTCACCTTGTGAGTTATTAAAACTTGATTTCTACTAAGGTATTTAATATAGGAAAGTTATTTATTATGCCTAGGTAATTCTCTTAACCTTATGCTATTCATAATTATTTCTTAATTATATGTATATATTATGCCAGAGCATGATACGCGACGTGCGAAAGGAAAATTTTACTACATATGCATTCTTTCATGCTTAGCCATATGTTCCACGAGTTGGGAACAATTAGCGGATAACGTCTTGCTTTCGCTGGAAAGCAGCTAAGCTGATAAGTTATTTATATAACTCGTAGGTAGCGCAAATTTTCCCGCAGGAGTGCATTTTTAATTGCATTATCTTATTTTTTCATTCGAAAAATCGTTAATTATTGAATACTTATTGTAATAAATAAAAAAAATTTGATAAAAAAAATATCCAACACCTATCATTTATTCTATAAAATTTTTCTCTTTGTAAACTTTATGTTAGTTGCGCTTTTTTGTAATTTTTTTTTTGTGCATATGTAGATTGGCAAAAAATTAAAACGTTATAATTATAGAAGTATATTTTAATGTATAAATTATAAATAATACTAATGTCTAAATATTCAATTTAAAATATTATTAAAAAATTATTCTAGTAAATTGAAAAACTATAACTAATTTAGTGCAATTATGTACAGTATTTTTTTTTACAAACGTTTTAATTTTTCTTTCGTAATTTAAACGCAGCATTTTATTAAATTATCATCATGCAATTCTTGGCATCTATTCAACATGCTCATTTTCTTATTTTATTTTTATTTGCACTTTGATTGTAGAACCGCTGTGCAGTTGCAGGTTAATGCGTGAATTATTTTTATATAGTGTTTTATTATTTTAGCAATAATATTGCTATCGTGATAGGCTGTGCCAATTTTAACTAGGCAATGCTTTGCACCAGGACGAATCGCAATTAATTGAGCCTTCGGACTAAAATTAAATTAAGGAGGAAGAATATACAATCAATTTAATTTTGCTTGATATTATTTTTCGATAAAAATCTCGATAAAAATACAAATTCGCTTGAGGTTCAAATCGTTGGTACTATGTACTCAATTTTGTAATTATTCATTTTTTTCTGTTACGAAACTTACCGGTTGGCTGAGGCTCCGGGTGTGGTGATCTTTTCTTGCGACCTGGCGGAAAATAAGAATAGCTTAAAACATCTAAGAGGCAGTAAAGTAAGAAAGTGGCCAATTCTTTTAAAGCTACACGCAATGGCCTCTTCAACCGCTCGTGAAATTGGTAATATAAAGAAGGTGGTCTCTCTCTCTCTCTCTCTTACCTTGCTTCGTGCTGACGCGGTAAGTAACGCTGGTCTGTACGGTGACATCGGCGTCCGGCTGGGGCGTGACGGCACTGTCATGCTTCGCCGAGCGCTTGTTGTTGCCGCTGTATTTGACTTGCTTAGCCTCGGGCTCGGGTTCTGCGGCTGGTTCTGGCTCCGCAGCTGGTTCCGGCTCGGACTCTGGTTCGGGCTCGGAAGCGGGTTCCGGCTCAGCTTTAGGTTCGGGACGCGGGAGAGGTTCGGGCTTCTTACCGCGTTCTCGGATCTCCGGGATCGCCCGGCAAGCCGAAGTCAAACTGCTTGGGCGCCAACCCACTCCGACCCAACTAGTGCCGTTCACCACAGCCACACCCTCGAATTCCTTGGAGTCCTTAAGGATGCGCCAGTAGAAGGTGAAGTCGTCGGAGAAGCGCTTCATCGTGTAGGATTGAAGGTCGAGGTCAATGTTCTTCATGACCGAGCCTAAAATGATGGAATACACCAGGTTTGCATAATTATGTTTGTATCGTCGATTATTTTCATTTGAATAAGCACGAGTAGAAAGAAAGAGTTGATGAGATTCGAAAGATCTGTAAATATATGCGCATTGTTTGTTTAACACTTATGCTTGGATGAACTCACGTTTTGAGCATCCGGGACCGAACCAGCCGATGTTGCAATAGCAATGCTTGGTCGGGGGAGTCGTGCCACCATTGTCGATGCAAGCGCCTTGAGTACCGCAGTCCGAGTCGTCGAGGCACTCCTCGCGATACTGACACCTTGTGCCGTGATAAAATCGGTCGCATCTGCATCGTCCCAATACCGATCGTCCATGACCGCTGCAATCTTCTCTGTACGATTTCTTTTCCACGATCTGTGACGAGATATTTTTTTTATTTTTTCAGTATTTAGTAAGATTTTAATTAAGGACGATGAATATGTAAAATTTATGTATGCAATTTTAAGGACTCATTTAATTACACAATATTATATTGTAAACTACTTAAATTTTTTTAAATCTTACAATTTTATTTGTAAAATATTTAAATCAGTAAAAATTACTTTAGCATTGAGTAAGAAACCTCGTATTAATTTAGTAATATATTATGCATACAAGATTATTATAAAGAGTGCAAGTTTCATAATTTTTAAGTAGACATTAAGATGCTAAAAATCCATGAAAATTAAACGAGAGCAATAAAATAAAATAAAATAAATAAAAATTATTACCGAGGTCTTTGACATAAAATATCCTCGAGATATTTACCGTTACAAACTAATGAGTTTAGAAAACTAAATAATTTTTATTTATTATTCAGCTGAAACACGTTTACATAAAAATTAATCCGTAATGAGAAAATTAATCTTGAATTTATTCAGAATATTTCGATTAACAAGCGATCCTTCGGGTTTTTTTTTTTTTTTAATTTTATTTTGTCATGCGCCAACTTACATCAACATCCGCACATGACCAGAACCTGTATGAGGTACCCCACTCCTCGGCTTCTCGAAGTAATCTGATGGTACAGTCAGTGCACGTGAAGTTAACTGGCAGCTCAACCAGGTAGCTTTGCGCACTGCTCGTAAATCATCGAAAGATTGCAAAAAAAAAAAAAAAAAGAACACAGACACATACGAAAACGGAAATACTTTCGAATGTATATTTTCAAGTTATGGTATATACTCATATTAAGATGTAAAATATAACTTACGTTGCGTCAGTCTCAATGAACTCGCTCTGTTTCGTTACCGGAGTAAGGTCGACTAGAGGCCTGTCCAAAGCATCTAAAATTTGCAGTCGAAAACCTCCCTGAAAAAAGAAGTCATAAAAATTTTATTTTTTTTGAAAATTAAATGCTATTTCATAATCAAACAGTTTCGATCTATCTATAATTTTAAATCTACAATCATTAAAAATGAGGGACATGAAAAGGAAGTATATTCCGTATCGTTAAATTGCTCAAGGTGCATACAAGCACACCTGAAAATATAGTCGCGAATTGCGAAAGTAAATTTCAAGCGATGTCTCTGATATCAAGAGTCCTCGAAGCGAACGCATGTCTAACACATATTGTATAGATTGTAGTAGGTACCTACATGCTCGCACAGATTGGATAAGCATCCCACGTCACGCTCGTAGAATTTTTCGTCTCGCGCCTTGTCCTACTTCCGACAATTTCGTAATAATCTTGCGAGTCTACTTGCATCGCGAAATTTAACCTGCCCGAACAATCTTGCGTTCATAAAACAATGTTATATCCTGAAGCAGTAGCAGCAGCAGCACACATATGTGTTATTTCCAGGTGGTATATAGAATAAGAAGTATAAAGGCGCGAAAGAGATTAAGGCAAAGCAGCGGCATATATGCAGGCGGCATCGTCGTCGGTAGCAAAAGGCCATAAAAAGCCGGGCATCGAACGCTACTACTACTACCAGCAGCACTCAGTAGTAAGTAACAGTAGCAACAGTTTTCTCGCAATCCTTAACGGCCCATTTCGAAACACACACACATACACAGATACAACAACTCCTCTCCCTATGTATACCTCCCTCTCTTTTCCTCCTCCCTTGCCATTCACTCTATATCACGCGCTCGTGCGCTCGCGCGAGAAATCTCATAAGCGAAGAATGTGCTCTTTCTGTGTATGTGTGTATAGCAGCAAGCCTCGCGGGCGGCGTTCTATACCATGCGCGGAATTCCGCGAGCGTTTTCCGCCGCTCTCCATCTGCGCGCTTGCTTGCCTGCTTGCTTGCTAGGCTCGATCGTAAATCGCACGGGCAATACTGTCGCATACACCGCAGAGGGAGAGAAAATATATACACATACAAGACTGCAGGTGCTGTGCAAGAGCGTACGTATACCTATACGCGGCCGTGTGTGAGGAATGTACGCGCTGTGAAAATCCGGGTGAAAGCAATGTTGCTAGAAGTTTATAGTAGCTTAGCTATTATCAGGGCTTGCGGAACAGAGAGGATTCACCCGCGGGAACTGTGTCTTCTTCTTCTTCTTCGCTTTCTGCCTACCCTCCCCCTGAGTCACCCACTTTCCGAATCATACTTTTTTCGGGGTACGCTTTCTCCCTTTCTCCCACCTGTACCCCTGCGGCTACTGCGTGATATAGGCAAAAAAGGCTTGACAATGCGCTGCTGTCGCTTTTTTTTGTTGTTGCGTTCTTTTTTTTTCTCTTTGTAATCTCTGGTTCGCGGTTTTTATTCCCGAGATTTCTTGACTTTCCTCGCTTCAATGTCAGTGTAATTACAGGCTGTGAGGAAAAAGCCTAATTGGCGCTTCGGGACAAAGTTACCGGCGCTTAATTTTCTCCTTTTTACTGCCCAAATTTATATTTCCTTGGGCGATGCGTGTTGCGTAAGTTAAATGCCTTCAAATAGATATTTGTTATTACGTAAAATCCCAGAGAGCAAATACAACTTAATCTTTTTTTTTCCCCTTTTACATTTTATACGTGCAATCATTCATCAACTTGTTCCATTTAATTTTTTTTTTTTGATTTATTGAACATATAACAATATGGCAATTTTAATTTTATAATTATTTAAATTATATCCTTGGTCAAATGGAAAATTTATTTTATGTTTTTGTATAAATTTTGCGTAACAATTAAAAATAAATATACGTAATTGTTTTATAGCCTTTTGATTATTTTATAATGGCTGCTGATTTAAATTGCAACTAATGTGATACTTAATGTTTTATGAATAAGCCACAACTGTAGGGTAGAAATATATTTATAGTCAAATTACATTCTGACAAATTTAATTAGTCACATTAATTATTAGCTTTATGAAATGGTATATTGTTTCCCATACAATTTATTAATAATTTCTTCATAAATCTAATATTATATGTCCTTGATAAAAATCGACCCTCTTTAGTTTTTTACGAAATACTCTTGTGTACAGTTACAGTATCATGTAACTATTACAATAAAAGTATATAAAAATATATAATTAACTGTAAATAGTTTATAGAAACTTAGTTTTAAAAACAAAATCTTTTTTTTTATTGCAGAAATCTAGTCTTCCGTTGGAATGATTAAAATCATCATCATTAATAAGATGCCAAGTAAGTGTGTTAAAAATTTCATATTAATCTATAAGTTTATTCTTTTTTAGTTCTATAACTTTCATTTGAAATATCTCCAAGATCTCGTGATGATCTTTTATTTTTTATGTGTTCATATCCACCTTGAAATACTATATATTTAAATATGTTATCTTTCATAGCGGCAAATTGTCATCAAAATATGTACACTAGAAAGTATAGAAATTCCGTTTGATTCTACCTAAGAAAAAATTTCTTGCCACGTAAAAACCGGTTATTCAATATACTGTCACCGGTACAAATATGTCGTTTTTACAAAATGATTAAAACGAAAATTCCCGATGTATATTGAACGACGTATAAGTATATATTTATCTATAACTCCCATTAATGTACCGCAAATTGTTTATATAACATTCTTTTTTTTATGTATTGATAAGTAGAATAACCATAAATTAAATATATAGAAAAGCAATTGCCAAAGAGAGTAGATTATCTAATTGTCCAAAGCCTAAGCCTAGGTAGAATCTTCAAGTCGTAAGATTATGCCCAGGATTTTCCTTATTTAGCAACATCAGGTTAACGTCCCAGCTTGCTCATAATCCTTACGCGTTTTCACAGCATCCAGCTCTCTTTCTCCCTCTCTCTCTCTCTCTTTCATGCAAATATCAGCATCGTCGCAGCTGCCGTTACCACTGCCTCCAGGCAGGAACTTTCCGTTTTACGCGCCACCTGACTATCTTACTCGCTCATATATGTATAGAGCATATATATATATTGCGCAACGAGTTTTGTCCTTGCGCAACGCTCGTTATAAACCTCGAGTGCGAGCAGCAGCTTACGCTTTCCCAACCCCATTAGGTGCCGCTGCTGCCACCATAAGAGCCAAGCGTCTCGACAAATCGATTCCCGATGGCCCAGCACACCAAGATTTCAAAATTCACACGACACTCACACAATGTGTGTATGTGATTTAAGAGAGGAGGAGAAAATACTTGCACCTGCAAAAATTTCAAAGTGTCCACAGGTGAACGTGTGGTGTATATATAAATGTATATATAGGTGTACCTGCCTGTCTGCCTGGCGCTTGTAATCGGAGTCAAGTAAAAGAACGTGTGTATGGGAGAAAGAGAGAGAGAGGGAGTCCAGTGAGAGAGGGACTCGACAGTCTTGTATATACCGTTAAGTTTCGTAAACGGCGCTCGAGTAAAAGAGAGAAAAAGAGAGAGAGAGAGAGAGAGCGGCCTTGGATCATTGCCGCGTGAATAATGTACGCATTAATGAATCTCCCCCTTCTCTCTTATATTATATAGCCTGCTGCGCGCGACGTGTGTCTCTGCGGTATATACCTATATATAATCACGATGAATTTTCGTGATTTAAGACACACACACACACACACATACGCGTGCGTTAGTCGTTTCGATTAATTGCATTCTTATGGAAATTGTTGAAATTGGTTGCGGGGACGAATGATTTGATCTTGTGAATGCTTATATATGTTCTTGGGCTTCGTGTAATATAGCTGTTATTTTGATCTTTTATCGTTGAAGATGCTCGACTGTTTATACTATATTTTATCTTATAAGATGTATATTTTTTGACTGAGAAATCAAACTTTGAGTGATTAAAGTTTATACCAACCAAGATCTTATGAAATGACTAGAACAGTGTTTGAAAATAAAATTATAATTTAAATAAAAAAATAATTAAGATTTGTGTAACGATAAAGCTTTCCAAATTTCATCAATCCAATCTGACACGACGTCGAGGTCCAACGATTATACACTCGAGGTCTCGGACGATACGCAAGTCGGCCTCGAAAAATCGATCGAGAAGACACACGAGGCCGATCGTTCAGTAAATGAGAGGGGGAGGGGGGGAGGAGGATCCCCCACGTGCTTCGGATAATAAGTACCGATCAATATGTCGAGCCGAGAAAGAAAAGTAAAAGAAAAAAAAAAGGAAAAGAAGAAGAAGAAGAAGAAGTCCAAGAGCAGTCAGTCCGTGTGACCGCCTGCGGCATACACGCAAATCCCGTATCCTTTACGCATATATACATATAATACATACATATATGAACGCGTGTGTGCATGTACTTATATACCGCGAGAACCACACGGGAGAAGGAGGAGGCGGAGTCCCACCTTACCGAGGGATTCCAGGTCATAACGGTGTCCAAGCCGCCGGGTGCGATAGTCCCCCCCACTATACCCCCTTTCTTTAAGAGAAGGCAGAAATCGCGGGTGCTTGCGCATGAAAAGAGAAGGGGAGGGGGGTAAAGTAGAGTCCGCGGAATACTTCCGACCACGAGAAAGAGGGAGAGAGAGCCGCTGGAATTCGCATTAACATTTTTTTTCTTCAACCGATCGGTGGCTTGGTGAGCCGCGATGATCGGCTGCTTTCTCTGAATGTACCACAACGTTTAGCCGCGATTACGCGGATGTACCACAACGTTTAGCCGCGATTACGCGGATGCACGAGTCGTTGGCCGATGTTTCTTGTGTTGGTATAGCTTATACTCTTGCGGATATTAGAATTTCAAGCTATAAGCAGTAGAGAGAAAGAGGTGCCCGAGAAGAATTTTCAAGCTATCCTCTCTCTATCGAGTTTTCAATTGTGCCGGATATATATCTGAATTGGACTTATGGAATCTATCATTATTCTATCGCACGACTAGTCGATTGCCGAGTTTCTTATTGCTTCATTGATTTCTTTTTTTTTTTCATTGGACACATATTTTTTGAAACACGGTAGCTTATTATAATTTGCTGTCGGTGAAATGAAAAAGGAAGGACATCAGGATTTTCTAGAGCGGCTATAATAAATATGAAAAAACAAACTTAGTATATAATACCAACCTTGACGCGTGTGCCAGTATCACATGGATTTATATGTATATATATTTAAAAAGCAAATATTTGCCGGTAGATGAGAAAGAGTTCGGAGAATGTTATTAAAGCCGCAAAAATGTCCATTAACGTAGAAATAAATTATCCTTACAATAGGGACATAAAGAATATATATATATATATATATATATATATATATATATATATATATATATATATATAACCGCGAAGCAACTTTTCCCGGATGGACGAACGAGTAAGCGTGTGTGTGTGTGTGTGTCCATCGGTCTGAGGAACGCTACTCTCGCTGAGAGTAATGTATAGAAAAACATTCATGATGAGGTAGAAGAATGAGGAGGAGGAGGGTAAACCACGTCACATTAAAATGCAAATAGCTGCTCGTAAAATGCTCTGGCTCATCGCGCGGGAAAAAGACGAAAAGCCGGGCGCGGCGGCAGTGCTTGATTTAGGACGCGCGTGCTGTGCGCAGAGATATGTATAACGGCGTTTGGCTGTTGGTATATATAAATATAGTAGGTGGTAGGTATGTATACTCGTGAACGCTAATCGCCTAGCGCTGCGCTTTTTGCTGTGCGCATACCGCCGCGCCAGCGTTTGTGCTTGCATGCTCGTTCGCACATTCCTGCACTTCGATTGCCTGTATATGCCAATGACACCAAAGTGGTAGTGGTGGTGGTAGTAGTGTATATCTAGGTGTGTGAGAGAGACTTGTTAACGTGTTGAATGTATTGTATGGCTGGTATATCGATGAGGTGACGGGTAATCGATCTCAGATCGATCGATCGATCAATCGATTGATCTACACGTTTTTATTCGCTTTGTTGATAAACTTCAATTTTAATTCTATTATTATTATTATTGTGCAGCGGATTCCTTTAGTTTTGATTTGTGAGAATAATGAGAAACATTTGTATAATATGTAATGTACAAAGTTTTCGTAATCCCTTTAACACAGAAATTTCTCTTTGAAATATGATGGATTTATTAAGATAATTATAAAGATATCAAAGCTTAATCGAGATTCAGTCAATCTCAAAAATACATAGAATAAAAGTAATAATAATCATTTCGTTTTCATTAAATTATACCATTTGATTATCTCATCGCTTACAATGTACCTATACTACATAAACATTAATAAAATTAAATATCTTAGGTGGGTAAAGGAAAATTGCAGTTCTCAATCGAGTGTATAATATTCGATCTAAATCGCGATAAAGCTTATCAGTATATCCAATAATCATCTATATACTAGGCTGTAATAGCAATCTTATAACTTTAGACTGAAAAGAAATAGAAAATTTGTTATAGTAACACTTTCTTTAATATATAAGAAAATAAAAGAGATGAAAGTCGGTAAGGAGAAGCAGGAGGATAATGTACGTCTTAAAATCAAGAAAGATCTAAGGAAGTCTTGTATTGCCAAAAGCGACTTGCTATTACACCAATGGGAGGGCGTGTGTGTGTGTGTGTATGTTGTGGCTGGATCCCGCGTAAACGAGGCGGTCGAGATAAGCTAAAGGTGGTGAGCCGCTTTCTTGCGGAATGCACATTTGCCAGTGGCTAAGACCTGCAATTTACCGACTACTCTCTCTCTCTCTCCCTTTCGGCTCATCTTCCTTAGTATAGTCGTAATGATTCCTATACAGCTTGGTGTGTATACCTATATATGTAGAAAGGTATAGCTATATATGAACGCGAAAGAGAGAGAGAGAGAGAGAATATGCTTGCGCAATATAATGGGTGGCTAAAACGAGGGAGAGGTGAACCAGCTTATGTTCAGTTTTAAACGAGATGTTGGTGTATGAAGGCAGTGAGTATTACTTCTGGTACCAATTTTGGCTATGGGACCACGTTGTTCTTTTATCATATTTTTTTCAAGAAACATAACCGCAACGAATTTAATGCTCGTTGATTTTTCTTTAGCCAGAAATGCAAACCACAACAAAAAAAGTCGCGTAGATTTCAGTTTCTCGTCTTATACATAGCTCAAGATAAATTTCACAAATTTATTCCCCCTACGCTATATACATTTTCATATTTTTTATTTTTCCCGCAAGTCCCTTGTATATTATATACGTGTAAGTTGCACACTCTCGTATATAGACTTATTGGAAAACGCGCGTTCGATTGCAGCAACTTGTATATATTTACTCTCTTGGCAAAAGACACATACATACATATATACTCTTTGGCAACGGTATTTATATGTCCTCAAAATTATGCATGCGTTGCGCATAATATATACCTATACAGCACATACACACGTGAGTGTATGCACTCTCTTGTACGCGCGCAAGAAAAAGAGAGAGAGAGAGTAATTTATAGATAATGCATTTTAATGAAGCTATGCAAAGCTCACTATCTTCTATGTGTCCATAAGAGCGAGAGAAAAGGGAAAAAGATAGAATTTTCGTAATAGCCACAAGACGGGGGTCTTATAGCAGCTTGATTGTTGAGAAAATCAATAATTTTATCAATTAAACATCATCCTGATGTGCTTGATGCGTATAATACAGACTCGCACCCTCTTCTATATAACTCTTCTCGAGCTATCTCCCTTGAGAGACTATACATAAAAGATAATACGCGATTGTAGGAAGCAATCGATGAAGCCCATAGTTTACACGTCGGATTCTCTCTCTCTCTCTCTTTCGAGTATGTATCGACGCCTCTTTCGCGACAGTAACACAAGTTGTACTCTCTTGCAATGTGTTCCTGCAATCGAATTCTATATAGATATATGTATACTTATAAAGACGAGCTAACATCAATAGCCTCATCCAAGAAGAAGGAGGAGGAGGAGGAAAAGAGAAGAAGGGAGTTATATTATCGGAGGAAAATTGCATTACGAGGCTTGTGGTTATGAAAGGTGGATAGGGAAGGAGGAGGGAAGCTATGAGATGATGGTATAAGCTTACGAAAGCCATTGGCGCCTGTATATCTCGCGTAGGCGTCCGGTGTGCGTGTATGTGTGTATATATGTATTATAAGCCTCGACGCGTCTTCTCTCCGTTGAATAATGCAGAGAGGAAGGATAGAAGTCAAGAGCCGGTAGTATATATACCAAGGAGGAGGATGGCTTGTGGCTAATCTCAGCCTTATGGCTCATTAAGTTCGGATGGCGTGGTGCTAAATCATGAATAATGTACGACAAAGCTCTCTCTCCCTCCCTCTCTCTATACGCTTCTCCTAGGTCATCGGCATATCCGCGTCGACGTGCTCTGTTTTCTTCTTCTTCTTTTTCTTTTTCTACCTCTTTTGCTGACTGGACATCGAGACTCTCATTGCTAAAGCTACGTACGTATATACCGATAGCTGCTGAAAATTGACGAGCTATGGAATACTAAACGAAAACTCCCGAGCTCTTCGATTCAATAATACGACCAATTGAATAGCCAGAACTTGTGGTATTTATATATCCACATACTCGCTTACCGAGAGCTTCTTGTACGTGTAAGCAAATCGCTGGCATCCTACTTGGTTGCACAATCGATATATAAGACGGCGACGCTGGCACATTATTATTATTATTATTATTTTGTAAGCGGCTAGCAAGAATGGCTATGTTTTATGCATTGAAAAAAATAAATGTACAGAGATGGAGAAGGAGAGTGAAGGGATTGTCAGTTGGCGATAGTTACTTTCCCGTAATCACGTGGGGGGGGGGGGGGGGGGGGGGGGGGGGGAGTACAGGTACACTAGACGTAATGACATGTTTTTGAACAAAACTCGTCACTACACATGTACAAAGTGAAAATAAAAAAAAAATAGTTGGTGTGAAAATAATGAATTCCGCGTGTCATATAATCTTTCGAAAAATTTTTCGACTCTTTCTATACATAGTAAATGTCAATCATGAGTTTGAAAGATGTGTCGATGAAGAAACATTTGAAATCACGTGTGGGTAGGTATATATTAGATGTAGTTATACGTATATATTATATTGGACATACGTGAGAAGGTGAATATTAATAAATAAATGTGTACTGACCCTGTGCGGATACGCCAAATGCCATGTCACGTTGAAACTACTTCCAGTCAATAACGAGGTCTTGATGTCACCTGAAAAAAAAAAAATTGAATTTCATTACATATGTTGAAAGACAACGTTTAAAAAAAAATATGTATTCATATAAAAATAAAAATATTATATTCTACTGGTAGTGCCTCTCACTTTTGAGTTATTTAAAATTATGCGCGCTAGATTTTTAACTCTCTCTCGTAGAGTAGCCTTTTAAAATAACTCCTCTCCTTGCGGAATTTACAGCCTGGATCTTGGACTTTGTAAAAAATCTTAAAACCCCGTGGCTATAAATAAATCCTGGATAAGATATCGAAATTTTTCGATCGTCCGTTAACCTGTCTCTTGGATATAGCAGTAATCCGCGTATATAGTGGGAGAGAAATAGCAAATATAAATATAGAGAAAGATCAAACACATACATTCTCTATTTGTAAAAAAAAAGAGTTCTCAATTCAGTGATTTAACGCTTTTACAGGGTCATCCAAATAAAACGACTACACGAAGAAATCGTTTTCTTGACTTATAGCGATGCGCTTCCGGAGAAATCATCGTGTATGTCCCATCGTTTTCACCCTGTACACTATGCGATTTCCCGCATCGTACAGCACATCAAGGTCGCGGAGAGACCAGCGACCTTCGAATCGAGGAAAGCAACGCTTTCTCAACGGAAGCGCAACTCTCTCGAGAGAGAATATGTATACCTTTACAGCCTTTCGCCTTCGTGTCGCAGCTTTTTTATTCGCTCAAACCGATTTGTTATCTGGTCAAAGTAGCACGTGTGTCCTCGGTGTACGGCTGGTTTATTGCATATACGGCTTGACTTGCAAAATCATCGGTGCATGCTCGATTGGAGGCGATAAGTGCCTCTTCTAGCTCCGTTTTTATTTCTAACGTTTAAGGCTCTTTGAATTTCATGATTCTTCTTTTTACTACATGGGACAAGTGCGTCTACCTTGTATCCTTATATCTGACCTGCGTAGTAGCAGTCTGCATTCAGTTTTAAAATTTTGAGATTTTCTAAGTTAGTATTTAAATATAAAAAGAAAACTCGACTGGCGGTATAGCTACAAATGATTAGAAAAAGACAAGGACGTATCTCCAAAAAATTGCTATTTTTACAAGATCTCGACTGGCGGTATAGCTACAAATGATTAGAAAAAGAGAAGGACGTATCTCCCAAAAATTGCTATTTTTACAAGATTTTTGAAAAAATCTTTCAAAAGGCTGAAAATTTAGTATTGGTCCTTTTTATATTGCTTAGATTACTTATCTTGTATTTAAATATAAAAAGAAAACTCGACTGGCGGTATAGCTACAAATGAAGGACGTGTCTCCAAAAAATTGCTATTTTTACAAGATTTTTGAAAAAAACTTTCCTACAGCTGAAAATTTAGTATTAGTCCTTTTTATATTGCTTAAGCCTTTTGTTACTATTTTTAGAAGTTCAACATTTTGATTTTCAAAAACCGCCCAATTTGCAGTAAATCGCCCAATCTGGCATCCCTACTTGTTACACGCACTTGTACTCCAATCGTTAACCAAGCTGGTTTTATAAAACCAATAGAAAACAAGTTTCTTTCTCGAATCAAGCAAGCACCTTAAAAAAAATATCCTATAGTCTCTCGCTGTCTTTTTTTCTCTCGCTATACTAAAAGCTAACATTAGATAAACCTCAACAATAAAAACCATAACCAAAGTTTAATCGTTCAAGAGTAAATCCTGGCCAAATAAACCCGCAATTTTTTATAATCTCTCGTTCAGATTTTTCTTCTTAGCATATATAGCAGTAAATATCGCTCAGCAGCAGCAGCAGCAGCAGCTCTCGTGCTGCGCGTTCCCAGAGTCGACGAAAAAAAAAGACAACTTATCCATGTATACACATACAAATAAAATTACGCACATACACATATACAGACGTACAACTTTAAAGTTCCGTAACGATCCCGCAAGCCTCTCAGCGACAGCTCAGCACAAATTCGATCCTCATCGTTCAGCGGACAGGTACATACACACGAGTCAAGTCATAGCGTCCGGTGTGCGGATAGCGATCTGCACCGGAGATCAGGGCAATCAAGAGAGCGCTGTGTATAGTATTATATACGTAGTTGGCGTATATATAGACGCTATCTTCGGAAACGCGAGAGCTAGATCAAACGGCTTGGATGCCATAGAAGCCGGTGTGTCTATGCCGTACTATGCTATATATATATATATATATATATATATATATATATATATATATATATATATATATACGCGATCCAATTGCGTTTGTGGCTCAAATTTCCGAGGCCGAAGTATAGTATAGTGGACGATTATTCAGCGACAGCAGCAAGAGGCAAGCAACTAAATAGTCGCGGACATCGATAGCACAGGCTTTATTGAGTGAGGGATACCATGTGTGTGTGTGTAGGATATAAGGCGACGACGGCAAGGCGTTGTGAAAGGCGTACGGGCGCGCGCGTGCATTGTTTTGAATGGCACACGTGAGCTTCAGCTCATAATATAATGCTTCAGCATTATATGGTTGGGGGATGACTTTTTACGGGCAGCCGGCACATGGTGGGCGTAAAGGAGAGGCCCTCGCGCAGGAAATAGGAGAACCGAGTAGCTGTGCGCCCCCTGCTAAGATAACGTATGCCCGGCACGCGCGTGCCAGACTTTAACGATATATATATACGTATGTATATATAGCCGATCCTGCATACCGATCGCGAGACTGGCCCAAGGAAAAGCGCCTATTGAGCCACAGATAGAGAGAGAAAGATAAAGAGAGTGAGAGAATTGTTGGTCGATCGAAAGATACCAGGGCCTTATTTACCAACTATAAGGATATTTTATAGAGCACATGCACTCGAATCTTATTCTGGGTTAATATAAATGGTATGATACAGCAATATACCTTAGTGAATAAGGCCCTTGGGTATAGCCAAATGTATGAACTACTGCTCTCCCACTATTTATGAACAGGCCTTAATATAATACGTATAAAACAACATCGTATACAGTAATCAAAATAATTTTTTTCCTTCCTCTCTCATACAGATGAGTTTTGTTTACTGTATGCTGTGTTAATACGTATAGCAAATGGACTGACCCATATTATTTTCTGAAAAAAAATTCTCACCTACTTTTTTTTTCTAGGAAAAAATTTGGATTTGTTTACATTGTGTATCGCTGGGGCTGACCTATATTATTTCCTGGAAGAAAAGGCTCACCTATATTTTTTTCAAGAGAAAAAATCGGTTTGTTTACAATTTTATTTTCGTGTCTTGCCAGCTGACTGACCTATATTATTTCCTGGAAAAAATGCTCACCTATATTTTTTTCTAAATAAATTTTTTTTTTAATTTTTTTGAGATAACGTTACGTTATTTTTTTGTATATAAACCAGTATACGCTAAATAATTTTATAAATAACAGTTTTGTATTTGGGGAATAAAATTTCAGAGAATATTTTTCGGAATCAACATCGATAGTCGGAAAAAAGATATATATATAAAAAAGAAAGAGAGCTGAAGCCAGTGCAAAATGGGCCTTTATATCGCTTCACGATGAGTCTCGTTGCGCAATGCTATATAGAAGATGCATCCATACAGGTATATCCTCTCGCTGCACCTGTGAGGCACGTGTGCATCAATACCAGCATACGTAAGCGATACAAAGTACAAAACCGTATGGTATAGAGAGAAAGAGAGAGAGAGAGAGAGAGAGAGAGCTGTTTTGTATCGGTGTGGACGGGAGAATAACTTTCTTCTTTCAGCCCGAGAAGAGAGAGGATAGGATAAGATAGACTCTCTTTCTTTCTGTGGTGTCTTGAGAGACGATCGCCAAGGGGCCTTCTATATATACAGGGTTACTACATGGATGCATTGGGAGAGGAGTTAGTTCGTTTCACGATCGAGTGTGCGTGAATGTTGTAGTCGTGGGTGCATTATATATAAAGGTGCATGCTATATTACTATTTCTGCTGCTGCTGATGGAACACACCTACCACTTTTCTTTTTGCCTCTCTCTCTCTTTTCTATATCTATCGTGTCCTTGCCTGTCTTCTCTCCTGCGCCCTGCGGCTCATCTCTCTTTCTGCACGTTGTTGTTTTTCTACAACGCTCACTCTTTCTCTCTTGATACCAACTACTACTACAACTACTATTGATGATGTTACAGTGCTATATATACGTACTCCTAGCGATTTCTATTGACATATTTTTCTCGCATCTCGTATGTGTGTATAGACTACAGAGTCGTTGAGTAATTCATCATTTTTTTTTTACTTCTATTGATTCTTCTCGATGTATCTTTCTCTGTGTGTATGTTTGATTTCAAATTGATGCAGGGGAAAGTTGTATTTAATTTTACGTCACGTCGTATATATACATATAATATCTGATTACATTGTGACTTTCTTCCTTTCCCTTCAATTAATTTTGGATCATATAATTTTTACGATTGTACATATATATTCGACCAAAAAAAAAAAAGAAAGATGAGTTCAATATAATAGATATCATTTAAGTCAAATATCACGGTTGAAAATTGAAGAATTGATGAGATAATCGTTTCGAGTTCTTGGCGGGATCGGTATTATTAAAAAATTATACCTAAGCTCATGAATTACAGACGCGTTGCGCGAGACACTCTTCATCTCATTCACTATTTCTCTTTTAAACAGCAATAAGAGTCTTAAGACTCATAGTTATAAGACATATAGCGCAATAATAAACCGGGGCGATAGACTATACGACGACCCAGAATCGGGAACGTGGAAATCCGATTTATGGAAGTGTCTCGCTGTTGCTGTTGCTGCTGCAGAGTCTCTTTCTCTCTCTTTCTATCTCGTGATGGGCGATACATAATAAGGATCATGTGGGTTTCACGTCGCTGCTGCTATTACCTTGTGCGCTTTATCTATCTCTCTTTCTCTTTCACCCTCTTTAATTTACTGCTGAAAAATTGTTTTAGTTATAAATTGTCGTAACTTGTGCCGCATGAACTAACCTATTACAAAATCCGATTATTTATAACCACGCGCAAAACGTTCCTTTTTTATTTATTTATTTTTTATTATTTTATTTTTATTTTTCTAAAAGCCGCGTATAGTAGTCTCGCGGTCATAATACACACGTCGCCTTCAATTTATAATATTTTTGCGAGTAAAGTGCAAATTATGTATACATTCGCTGTGTATGGGAAATTGCGGTTTTCTAATTTAAATAATTGAAGATTCTACATCAAGATAATACTTATGTGTTTGTATACGTGTGTATGTGTATATATATATAATTAGCTAAGGGGGGGGGGAGGAGGTGTTGCGCAATCGATTCATTAATTACAATCATAATGAACTCGCTCTTTGGTGTTTCTTAGCAAAAGTTCCCTTATTTTACAAACGAGCACGTACACGTATATGAGGTATATACGTATATATGAACATCACTGTGTTCCTTTTATTTTCATTGCATTCGCGAGCGCGCGATGATTGCCGTGAAAGAAGAAGAAAAAGATGAAGTATAGAACCTTGCAACTTTGCCACGAAGAAAAACAAGCTACATAGCACACATTTTCTTCTTCTTCTTTCGAGTCTCGAGCGAGTAATAACGACATCACGAGTAAAAAGTCAGGGCGAGACGTGTGTGTTTGTATATACCATATGTAAGTATGAAATCCGTAGCTAAGCTGAGAGAAAAATAAAACTGAGAGAGGGAAAGTCGTGTATTACATTAAATCAAGCCATTACAGAATAGACGAAGAAAGAGAGAGAGAGAGAGAGAAAGAGAAAAAATATGTTGAAGGTAAGCGTGATGATGAGCCATGTGGCTCTGTAATACCAAGAGATGAATGGAGGAGAAGGGAAGAGAAAAACGCAGGGACGTGCAGGCATCCGAGGAGCTGTGTATATACCTATATATGAGAAGTCCCGGGAGTTGAGGATGAACGAGAAAGAGCCTGGTATTTATGGGGGTAAGAGCATTCCGAAGTTCAGGAGAAAGCATCTCGTGTGAGAGAAAGAGCAAAGTCGCACACATACACACACATTATAGGCGGTAAAATACACTTGCTATGGTCTGAAACGCCAGTTTTTGCTTTATAGGTATATATACAGATACGCGAGAGTGAGTCTGTGCGTCTTATTAGAAGGGGATGACTTTATTGCCGACACGTTGCGACTCTATCGGTGATGTGTATAAAAACATAATCTAGATTTTCCAACTGATCAATCTACTGTTTTGGCACACTCTACCGATCATTAGTGGTGTTTAATCACGTAGATTTGATGTATGTTTTGGAGGTGGATGTTGATCACCTTAATTAAATTTAAAAAATCGGATTTCTATATATTTTTATAGCGTGCGTTAAATCTTAATTTATGCAGACACTAAAAACTTGTCGTATCTCCTTTTTTTATCTTGGCTAATCAGTCATATTTTCAGGTTTGACTTTGGTTATACGATTGAGTTTTCGCAATTTCAGTTTTTATTTCATGCAAGGATAATAATTCTTGTCGTCCTTATAAATGTAAGGTTTATGATCTATATCCAAGATATTCTCTATTTCACGAGTTTTTACGAGTTTTGTTTACGCGAATAGTCGCAAACATCAATTTATTCATGAAAATTAGATAAAATTTAAAGATTAGAGATACACACATATATATACAAATTTAGTGAGACAGAAGCAATTTTCTACGTGCAGAGTCTGACTGCATTCTCACGTAATAAGCACATATCAAAATCCAAGAGAGAAAGAACTGTAGTGTGTGTGTGTGTGTGTGTGTGTGTGTATATGTGTGCTACAGATCGAGCAAAGTAAACCGTGTATTTAGTCTGCGGACACGTAAATGTCATTCACTTGTCTTTTTGTCATCCGCTTTTATGGCTCTACGCGTTGTAAAATATACTTAATATATATCTCGTCGTCGTCGGATATGGAATTATGCCTTCGCTTTTTATATTATATACTTGAACGTTTTAAAACCTCAAACGCAACTAAACGTATATCTATATATAATACCACTGCCACGTGGTTGCAATTAGTCATGCATAGAAAATATATGATTAATGAAATCGGACAGTAAAGCTGGAGTGATGGAAAACTTATAGTATAGATATATACAACCACATAATATGTAATAGACTATCCTGCATGTGTCATGCATAAAGTATTTTAAAATATCACCAGTCTTCGGATATTTTATAATATATTCCAACAATTATTTTTTGACAGGAAAAAAAAAATAAAAGAATATTACAAAAAAAAATTGCAGGTATATTTCCCGCGGAAAACATAAATATCAATAACCGATTTTTCATCCTTACTAATCCTAAATTATCCGACACGATCTCTTTGCTCGAGCTATATTTCATTAATAATTTTCTCTCTATCTCTTTTTCAAAACAATGCAATCTTTCTCACCTCTACACCTGGATTATACTTTATCTACTTATTAAATCGACAATAACACAAATAGCATACATATATACAATCGGCTAAAAAAGCTGCCTCAAAGTATATCACCTCTCATCGTTTTGCTCTGACGCATATAAAAAAATGCTCATGCTCGCCAGATGAGAGAAAAAGAAAGGGCCGCCGCCAGTTTTTCAAGCGCGAATTTTTCTCTCCCACTCTACTCTTTTTCAAAAGATTCTCACGCTCTCTCGCGTTCGCGAACGTCCACGTGAAAGGCTGAATGCGCGAGCGCGAACGAGTGAGTTCTTTTACACTCTCGTTCGGAGAGTATATACACGTTAAAAAAACTCCATCATACATAAAATGGTCCCGCTGATTTTTTTTTATTTTTTTTTCTATTTTTCGACGAGTTAAATCTCAGCGACTCTTCCGAAGTGAAAACCAGCAAGAAACATCCCTCTCTTTCTCTTGGAGTAGAAGAGGGAGAGTATAAGTCTCGTATCAGCCAGACAACTTCCATAAAGTCGAGCAGACTTGCGCAAGAAGGCAGGCGGCCCCATTTCGGTGCTGTATATACTTGTTGCAGCTATATAAACAGAAAGTAAAGGAGAGCGGAGGGAATAAAAAAAAAATAAGAAAAAAAAATTGCAGGGCTTTCGTCAGGCTGGTACTGCTACCAACAACCACCCGCGCCTCGCGTCATGTTCTCTCATCGCCTTTGTCTTTCTCTTGCCACTCGCGCGGAGGAGTATATCATGCGGGCTCTCACTCTCTATATCTCTTTCACTCCACACGGCCCACTATAGTAGCAGTAGGCAGCTAATTGTCTCTCGCGTGCGTCTGGCTTTCGACATTCCACATAATACACTCACACACACACACACACACACTGAGTTGGTATGTGATCTGCTTTCCCGATATCACCGTCCGGCTACTATATTATATATACCTATACTATATATTCGTTTACGTAATTGCGTTACGCGTTTATTAAGCTCCGCGTCAATTCTATACGTTGCGTTTCCGCATTTGGAAAGTGGCTCTCTTTCTGAGATAATAAGTAAATAATCATTTGTTTCTCGGTAGTACGAGTCTCTATAGCCTCTAATACCTATCGATAACCTTGCTCTTGTAATTTTTTTTCTTGTTATTTGTATCTTATCATCGATTGAGTATATCGACGAGTTATTGAACCCCGTCCTTTTTACCAACCAGTAGCTATACGAGAGAAAATTGTTTGGTAGAAAGTTTTGTTATTAAGATTAATATGCAACTACGTCGAGAAAGAGAAGATAATATATATCCGGAATTGTGGTCGAGATGAAAATATATATGCTAATCTAAGTTTCGACATCAAATTTCAATTTACGAGGTGTTTGAGCTTCTTTTCTACTTAACGATGATTTGAAGTGCGCTCGCGCTTGCGCGGTTTTTCACATTTAAAAACGAGAGAGAGAGAGGGAGAGAGAGAGTACCAAATATTAAACTTCGGGTCAATTTAAACTGCTTGGAGAAAGTAACGAGTCGTTATATCTCTTTTTCGAGAGTGTGTGTCTGTATGTAAGTGTGTGTGTGTGTATGTGTGTAGGAGAGAACGCGTTAAAAGCACGTAACACTTATGCAAATAGATCGCGCAAAGAGACTCAAATACCAAATGCAAATGATAAAACCGCATCTTCTCACTAATCTTTTTAAATATAAATAACGCGAAAGCTTCGGACTCATTAGCTACCCGCTAAATAAATATTGTTTTTTTTTCTTTTCTCTTGTTCTAACTATGAAACTTATTTGTTATAGTGAATGAGCCGGAAAAAAAGAGAGAGAGAGAGAAAGAGGAAAAATTCATTGGTCAGTGCTGCGGAGAAAGTATACGACTTAAAGGTGAGCAAAGAAAAGAAATTGTCGTGAAATAGGAGAATATAAGAGGAAGGGGGGGGGGGAAGAATCCTACGCATCACGTTTGTTTGCTGTGCACGTGGCTACATTTTTTTACGACGAGTAGGAAACACACACTTGGTTAGTTAGTGTGTATATACACTTACATGCTTTCGTTTGCTCCGTAAACGGTAAGCGATTTTTCTCGAGAATCCCCCTACTGCATTATATTTTATACACACGTCGTCGACTCGAGAATAGTTACATACATACTATCCACATTTATAATATGTAGGGTATAAAACGATTTCTCGGTCTTGACTTGGTTCTCTCTAATATATACATTGCGTTACTCGTCAACGTCCTCCCTTTTACTATGACTCGATTTGGAGCACATAGTGACAGTGACGGGCACGTCTCTCTCTTACTCTCTTTTGAAAACTAGTTCACCACTCTATGTATGTATGTATGTGCATATAACGTTTGGTATATCCCCTCCCCCTACCTCCCATCAACACCGGGCTTCGCTAATTAGTCGGAGCGCTTTGAATATTCATTAGCAGAGCGACTGACGAAAGTCACAAGTGGAGTAGTAGTAGTAGTAGTTGCAGGTGCAGCTAAAAAAGAGCGAAAACGTGAGAAGCGGTAAGTGTGTTTTAGATATATACTAAAAAGGGATGAGAGAGAGAGAGGAGGTGGTAATGGTATATATAGAATCGCGGGAAAGTTAAGGTTCGAGGCGCCAGGTTGCCTTCTTCAACAATACGAGAAACACAGCCGCTGGCGGTCGAGCGGTAAAAACAAGCGCGCGGATAAGCGATCGGTAGTATGTACATGTATACCTATAAGCTACACTACATCGCTGCTGTTGCTGTTGCTGCTGCTGCTGCTCATTGTTTTCGGGGTACAAACGAACGCGAAAGCTGTTGGTTTAACGAGATTGTACGGGTGAGAAGAAGAAAGAGAAGGAGAAAAGTAGCAACGGCAATGGTGCTGCAGCTCATCGATTCGTAGCTGGTATATAGGTATATAATAGTAGTGAAAAGCGACCGGCCGCTACGGAGAAAGTGCGAATCGTATATACATACTAGCGTCCGGCGTTGGAACGCTGGATCCCTAATAGGGCACCCTGCCTCCCCCTTTCCTTCCTTCCTTCCTTCCACCTTCTCTAACTGCAGCCCACGACTTTCGCCGCTACTTCCGTTATTCAGGCCGCGAGAGCAGCGCACCGGAATAGGTGTCTTGATGGTTTCACTCTCGTTTGGTTTAGCCGACCGAAGCAGAGGGAAAACGGAAGCGATTTTCTGTTAAGCTTACGGCTAAATGCTACCTCTGGAGTCTGTGTCCGTTTTAGGAATTCTACCTCTTGCCCCGGTCTCTATCTCTCTCTCTCTCTCTCTCTCTCTCTCTCTCTCTCTTTCTTCCTCTGTTACTTGTTTTACAACTTTGAACGAGATTGAAAATCAAGCTTGATCATGTATGTCGGTTTGCGATTTATTTTGAAATGAAAAGTTATTTGAAGATTGAGATTTTTTTATAGGTTTATTAGCAATAACAATCAATTTTTTTTTCCTCTTTAGAAATTATTCTAGAGTATAATTTATTTTTTATTAATTTTTGAAGGTATCAGAATAATTTATTCAGTTCCTTTACCATATCAAATAGGAAAAAAACTTTTAACTTAAAAATACATCACGCTTATATTTTCTTCTCGAAGAAATTCTTAAAAGTTAAAAGTCCACGCGTTGTAAAAAAATGTTAACGGTTGAACTACCGCATTGGAAATCAAGGCCTTCAGCCGACAAAGCTTATAGCCATACAGTCAAGTGTATGGGCGCCAGTGGGCAGGAAATAAAGAAAGAACACCGCCATGAAGCACAGCAGGGATCAGAAATAAAAAAAAGAAAAAGAAAAAAAAAAGTTTCTATTCCCGCAAGGCCGCGAACGCTGTAAAAGAGTTTATATAGAGAGAATCGTAATGCAAATCGTGACTCTCGCAAACGCCGAATGCCGCGAATGCTAAATGGCCAATTGCTGTTATCGTCAAGTCGAATAGTGGTAGTCTGCCTGAATTGCTAATGTCCTCTTCCCCTTCCTTATACAAAGTCTTAGCCGGAAAAATACGCGACTCGTCCGTGTTGTGAAATGAGAACGACTTGCAAGTCTCCCTCCTTCCCCTCGAGCGCTGAGTGTATTCTAATGGTATGCTTTACCTTTTACGAATTTCTGTTACGCTGAAAATTTGCTATTTGAAAATTTTCTGGAACGTGCCTTTTTTTCTTCTTCTTTTAAAATTATTATTGCTGTAATTATATTTTAAGTCAAAAAAAAAAAATAATAAAAAAAATATCGATGTCTCAGTAATTATTGTTATCATTATTTTCAGATACAGATTTACATATTGCTGTCTACAATTGGAAAAAGAGAGCCAAGTCGATGGTAAGTAGAAATTATTTTACAATTTTTCTATGATTTAATCGACCATCGATAATTTAGTATGATTAACGATATGTATGTAGCATTACCTACGTTAGAAACCGTAACATACTGAATGAAAGCGTCATCTGGTAAAAAGTATTCAGACTATCGTTTGTAGACAAGGTAGAAATAGTTCATACCGATGTTCTACCAGTTAAACACGCTTCTAAAAATATCCGCTAGAATGTAACGGGATAAGCTTGTGGAAAGCAAGCCAAAATATTTAACTCACACAATTGTAGCTACTTGGCGTATTAACTAATTTAAATTTACTGTATCTATTTTGATTGTCTTCAAAAAATTATTTTAAGCAGGGTATTTTCCGATTCCACTTTAAATTTAGCCCATTTATCCCACAAATGCACAATTTAAAATCGATTGTTTTCATTAATGCATTTGCATAATTATCCTATCAATATAAAAAAATTTATTTTTATTTCATTTATAATTCGAAAATCATCTGCAACAAGTTAGTTCGTTATATTGGCACTTACTACAAGCACTATAAAATCCACTTGTATTGTTGCATAAAAGATTTAAGCTCTTTTGATCCAGCCAGAACAAATTGTTTTCCATTAAACTTTATAACAAAGAACTTTATACATTTAAAATGATGCTATTACAAATATTGCTACAAATCCTCAATATAATTTGTATAGAGAGTGGATGTTACAATTACTGTGTGTGACTCATAGTAATTGATCATATATATTTTGTAAACATATATGAAGCTACGTATGATAATTTATACAGATACCAGGAATTATATTTACTTATGTATAATCGATGATAATTTCAAATAGTGCGCAGCTATGCTGGGGATCAAATGTTATCCTGAGGCATATCGTGCATATCGATCGGTTTACTTTTGTCAAGATTAATATTTAGATAATATTTTAGAAGCTCTTAACTATTTTATCAAGCTGAGAAATTAGAATTTTTAGATACTTTTTAATCGATATGCTAGTTTAAGTTGAAAATCTTGTTATTTGGATTTCTAATAAAAAAAGTTATTAAAAAAATATTCTGCTTGTATATTACGACTTTATTGAATATAGGCTGTTGAACATGCTGTTAAAACTTTTATAATTTAAAATTTATAAAATAATACCATGACTGAATATAAAAGTGGCGATAATATCGATCGAAAAACTAAATTTTAATATTTATATGAGAATTCCGAGAAATTTTTTATGAACAATCTGGTTATTTTTTTACTCGCAGACAATAATATCAAGGCCCTTCGAATTTTTAAAAAATCGTTTTTTCGACTAGCAACGATATAGATTGAATCGGTCGATTTTTTTTTTTTTTTTATACCGAGCTATTATTTAAATTTAAAATATTACCTTTTTTATTGAAACATATGAATTTACCGTCAGCATCATCATCTTCAGCATCATAAAATATATCAGCTGCAGAAGTATCAGCAGTAACAGCAAGATATACAATAAAAACAAAAGTTTGGTAATTTATCAATAATTTATCCTATAAACAAGAAATTATCCTGTCAATTAAGCCTGACAAAAGCGCACGTGTGTTTACCGACGTCAAGAATAATAATGGCATCGAGAGCAGAGCGTGTATAGCTTGCAATTTCCATGCAGAATTTTCAGAGCTACGATGTCGTCAATTTTGCTGCCAGTTTCCTCTTTCTCTCTCATACTTGCAACATATAGGGGAGACCGGGGCGAGATTGCAATTTTTTTTTCTATCGTCTGTAACTTTTTATATATTCAACATTTTCATTCCGGACAAAAAGGATCTTAAAG
>JAPYZE010001934.1:0-46540 GCA_030522805.1 Leptomastidea abnormis
TCTCTCTGCTGATATACGCCACGATTAGGAAGGTCGATTGAAAAAGAAACTGCGCGTGAAACACACCACCTCCTACTCCTTCTCTCTTGTGAGTCCGACACGGTAAATTGGAAAATTGCCGTCTGTACGAGAGCAGGACTTGCACAGGGCGCCTACCTGTAACCATAGAGCTATTCTATCGATTCCTATTTTTTTTTTTTTATTATTTCTTGAATGCTTTGTGGTTTTTAATTAAGGATACAACGATGTATTATTAATTATTGTCTTATATGTGTGACGTAGCTTTTTTTCGTAACGTAACTCCATGACTATGAGTATTGAAATATAATTTTTTTTATGAAATTAAGTGATTGCAAAAAGTGTGGACTGAAGAAATAGTTAATTAATTTGTTTAAAAAATTTAAAGCAATAGCTCATAAATATCCTACTTGCGATACCATTTTACATTATTATCTACTTATTTTTGTTATATTCTAAGTCAAAAAGATACATTTTATTTTAACAACTTTATTGCAATAAATATTGCGATATATTTGGCACATAATTTTATAACTGCATATGTATATTGCTTGAGCAAAATGCTTACAACAAACGTTTCAATGGAATAATTGAACGGTAAAATGTAAATATATCAGTTTTTTTTTGTTCTTGTATCAAGAATTTATTGCGATGAATTTTGAAAACAAATCTTGCATACAGTAAACAATAATATATATTCATTATGTTGTAAATCTGGGCCATTGATATTATATACGTTGACGTAAACTTTTTAAACGTTTCAAGATAAGCTTTTATCGAAGGTTAAATTAATTTTGACAATTTTATAATTGCAAGATATAAAATTATTTTTTCTTTTCAATTATAATAAATTTCTTAAATCTAAACACATTACATACGTAAAAATCTTAAACGTTACCATTTTAACGTTATATATTTAGCCAACAAGTATATTAAATAGAAGAAAAAAAATTGACCTTGTATATTCAAATATTTTTCTATTCTTCAAAAAATTTTCCTTAGTCTATATACGACAAAAAATGTCTATGTCGCGTTTACTTAGAACCCATTAACGAATGATGCAAGAAAACTTCCGAAAAAATCATCCAAATTACCATGAAATTTAATGAATAACTGCTCTCTCGCTATTTACGCATGATTAACTCAAACTAACGATCAAAGAGAAAAGGGGGGGGCGAGTATATAGAGGGACCTTCAACTCTTAGCACGTCCTCAGAAAAGTCATTGTCCCGACCAGCATATATATACACATCGCTATTCACAACTGCGCAGCTCTTATTCTATCATCATGAGCCTTGCCCTTATGCCTGTGCGTCACCATGAAACATCTACTCTCACCCACGTTTAACTAAACCAAAAATATTAGAAAAAGAGAGAAAGAGAAAGAAAAAGTGATCAATAAAGAGGTAAAGAGAGCGAACGATGGCACGAGGCGAACTATGACGTGCGATGATCGTCGATGGCAGCAGTAGCAGTATAGCTTCTCTTGGCGACCTTGAGATCGCGTAAAAAAGAAGAACCAAGAGAGCGAGAGGGAAAACTTGCTCCGGCGCGCGGCACGTGCGATGAGGAAGAAGAGAAGGAGGCAGTATTGGTGGTGGTAGTGGTGGTGGAGGTAATACTGTTGGTGGTGGTGGTGGTTGAAGTGTATTGAGTAAACCAGCTCTCTTTCCCCGCGTTTGCTTGCTCGCGTATTTATTATTAGCGTTCGCCAGAATCGCGCAAGGTCACTGTCGTTGCCGCGCCACAGGCATCACTAAACGTGTGGTTGTATGTATGTGTGTCTGTATATACAATGGTGATACTGATGTTCTTCTTCCTTGGGATATATATCGGTTCCGGGAGTAGGATAAAAGAGATTGAATTTATACATGGTTTGTAGATGTGGATATGTAGACTCAAGATACTTTGGTTTTGTCCAGCCTTTTATCATAGGTCGGTGGCTTTTACTTGAGGTTGGGTAGGATGAGGTAGGATAAAAAACAGGAGGTAGAGATAGCGTGGGTGTAGAAACGGGTGGTGTGTGTATATATCGAGGATATTATACGCGGAAGCGGAAGCTCAAGTGTTACGCAACGGGAGCTTCGAGTGCCTGTAATGTATTATACCGGACTGTTTGTCTGTTTGCCTTTTAGGATGGAGCAGAAGATCGTACATCGTTCAAATAATGAATTTGAGTGTTTGCACGTCTCTGGTTCTTTTTTTTTCTTTTGTTCACCCAGAATTTTTTTTTTTTTTTAACGTCAAAAAGCTTTTTTGAGAGCTAAGATACAGTAATATGTTAATAGTAATATTATATTTGTAATTTGTGGAAAATGATAATTGTAAATAAGGAAAATTTAATGTAACTTTGATGATTTATATGTGATATTGATTTTCTAATCGTAACCGATAAAAAACATGATTAAAGATTTATCTGCTTAATATTATTACGCAGCATAAGTATTTAAAAGTAAAAATAAGATTAAACAAAAAGTGGTATTTTACGAATGTAAATAAAAACATTAAAAATTTCGAAGAATAAAAAAAATTTAGCATTGGCCAATGTTTGTTCAAAAATATCGGCTTGTTTTACAATTTTTTAAACTTTTTTTTGCCGTATTGCTCAGTCGACCGATAAATAGGTACCATAAATCTAAAAATGATTTGTAATGTATTAATCAGAGTAACTTTTAATTAAACACGAATTGAGGCGCCAAAAGATAAGACCAATCGTTACCTTGAAATAAAAACGACACGTGCGGTGTATATTTCTCGAACATTTCATTTTTATAAACACCCAACTTCTATTTCAACGAAAAAGATTACTAATTCGCACGAATATGCGCATTTCTCTACTTCTAGACAATAAAAAATCAATCAAACCTTTCCTGAAAACATTTTTAACATATTTCTGTTAATTACTCTACTCAAATTCTGATTAACAAAGAAAAATTACTATCATCCAAATAACGACACTCATGCGGATGTCATCGCATGCAATTATTTTTCTGTTTGAAAACAATAACGTAAAAATAAATGACAGCTTTTCCGTGATGCCGTCGTTATCAGTAAAATAAAAAAAAAATTTTTAGCGTACCTCTTAATCATCCAAGGCTCATTCACATAAACCCTGCTCGATCACAGCAGCAAAAAAAAAAAAAAAACAAAACAAATCCTCTTATTAAAATTTCGTTGAATCAATAACGGAATTGTTGATACCCTCCCACGAATTGACTAAGTTCAATGACGCCGACGTTCTTTTTTAACTCGAGAGCCATATTGATATAGCTTTTCATCGAAGGATTCTGTAACGATATATATACCTGATAAAACATTGCTTGTGGTTGAAGGCCAATTGGTATCGGATCTCTTTCGGATCACATAATCCGTACCCGGTTGTTTCTCAGAATTAAGTCTCATGGACGTTGGCCCGACGACTCAAACGCTGACTCTTACGATTCCAAGTAAGCGCTCCTAATTGATAAAGACGAGAACTCAGGGTAAAAACCTTAAGTCAAACTTATTCCCATCCACTATTGTCAAGTGTACTCGTAAAAAAAAAAATACAGAAAAACTTTTAATTTTATTTGGCAAAGTGTTCTCAATATACAGAAGCCGCAAAAAACTGGTTTCATCTTTATCTCGGTCTTACCCAAACCTCCGCTGTATTTGTACAATCAAAGAGTTAGAGAAAGCGCAAATCACAAGTTAAGGCACGTTTGCCAACGTAATTGGCGTCAAAGCCAGTTGAGTTCTCTTATGCCATGTATAGGGATGAACTCCCGCCGCGCACGTCCATAGGACCTTGGCGTGTGCTATACAGCTTTACAGACCGGCTATTTAGACTTCCGGCCAAATATATGTATATTCGCGAAAGAGAGAGAGTCTAAGCTGAGAAGGAGGAGGGTTATGAGTATAGATATCGATATTGGCCTCTGCACCACACATACACACGTTCGTCCCCGTCGACCCAATGATTTACATTCAGAAGCGCCGCTTTGATGTACAAATTTAGGCCTTTCAAAGGCTCTCTCATTCTCTCCTTTGCCTGAACGCATATATACTCGTCTGATATAGATACGATAGTTGCCGTTTCAAGGAATAATTTATTTCTAAAATTGAGCGTCAAGGCACTTGGAATGATTTTTTGAAATATAGACATATACATGAAGTATCGAAGAAATAATATGTAATATAAATTGAAACGTAGTATACTTTTGACGATGGCGGTTTTTGTACTAGCTGCGTAAATTATTGTTCAAACTTAAAAAAGAAATGATGTTTGACACGTGCTTAGAATAATTAAAATGTTTATATTACGTGGTAATAACATTAGTTTTAATTTTCCATCCTCGAAAATTGTAAACAGGCTTTAAAAGTATGACGTGTGCAATTCACATTACAAAATTTTCCTTCTATCCGTGTAGTTGGTAAAGTTCTATATAATGCGTAGTAAGTGTAATCAAGTGGTATTATAGAGGCATAAATATTTATATTAAAATGTATTGCTTACTTATATTTCAGGCAGATGGTAATTATCATCGTCATTTTGTTCATTTTTTTTCTTTTTATTTATCAGTAAATGAAGACGTATATTCGGAAATACACCTATTCAATTATATTCATTATCTCTTTTGTATAGATATATATGAGAGTACGGAAAACATAATTCAATTCTGGATAAAAACGAATTGTTTGTATAATCCTCCTTACGAAAAACTCGTGGATTTTTTTTTTCTTATACGCAATATCGTCGGGAAAAAAACGTCCAAAAATATACCTTGGCCAGACGGATTTGCATTATCCGTAAAGTCGGGGCGAATATAACGTCCAAGTTCATCAATGTCGAAACGACTACGACGACGATTATTGTGGTTCTCTTGTTGAAATTCATCCTCATATAATGAGGGGTCAAACGATTCGATGGCCTTCGATTAGCTTCGGACAAAAAGCTACCGGAAAACAAAAGCCGGTGTTATTTTTTTTAAGACGTGCATGTACCGCAACGCAATAATAATTATTTTTCCACTTAAGTTTCTGTCGTTCGATTTAAATTTTAGTGTTATTGATAAGTAAGAAGAATCTTGGAATACTTTTTTCCTAGTATTTTCTATGATTTTGATTAATTTATACTTTCGCGTGAAAGATTACATTTTGATTGACTAATTAATTATTCAAATTAATACTTTTTTGCTTAATAAAATACAATTTCGGAAATTTTTCAACAAGTTATCACCTAGAAATTATCATTCTGTGTTCCACATAATGATTTCTTGCAAATTAAATATTAATTTTTCGTTTTTAATTTCTCATGACCATTCATTCGTTTGATAAAAATTAAAATTTATTATAATATCTACTAATTTTTTTTTAATAAAAGATTTTTTAATGAAGGTGATTTGACTGATATTCCAAGGGTAAAATTAAAAATCGACAATTTACGAGATTGCGAATTAATCAAACTTTATTTGAATTTACCTATCTTTACATTATAATAGATTAATTACTCAAATTTCTTTTAATTATTCAAAAAATATGCTATCTCATAATTCTTGTATACATATATGTTGATCTTGACTGATATTTAAGAAAACTTTTGTTAACAAAGACAAATATATTTCAGAATACTCTCTTATTATCACGAATAAACGGTAACTGATCGGAACATACATACAAAACAAAAATTAAGCGATCAAGGTTAAGAAGTAATTACCGAGTATCGAATCGAATTATTACTCTCCCTCTTCTTCAAGAGCCGTGAAAAATTATAAAAAAAAAACTCGAGATCCTAGCAAAACTTCAACACAACACGATCAAGAGAATAAGAGTTGAGAAGAGAAAGAAAGAAAAGACGTGTGAGTGAATAAAGCAACCAACACACATCATCAGTAAACAAGATAAAAGAGTAGCAGCAACAGCAGTGGCGGTGATGAGAAAAAGACAGACAGCGATAATATGATACCACACGAGGCGTGTCATATACGTACGTACGTACGTACGTACGTACGGGAGAAGTGCAAAGGGGTCGAATATAAGTCGAAGTCCGGACACCACACAAGCATCAGAGAAAGCGAGACAAAGAAGTAAACTATACAAGAGTGAGAGGACGAAACAAGTAGCATAGCAAGATGAAGGAGAAGGAGGAGGAGGAGTGAACAAAAAAAATATGGGAGAGGGAGACGCAAGATTGACAGACTGAGGAGGAGAGGAAAAAATAAGAGTGAGTGAGTGAGAGAAACGAGTGGAGCGCAGCACAGCACACTCGTGACCTTGTCCTTGGGAATAATCTTTCCTCGTTATCGGACGTCGCCGAGGCTATAGCTGCTGCTGCTGTTGCTCTCGCGCGCACTCGCGTATGTACGTTATATGTACATACATACCGCCACGAAGAGCGCGCAAGTAAGCAGCGCGATTAGCATGACTTTGACTGGTTGAGCGAGCCTTCCGCTTCTTTTTTTCTCTCTTTCTGAGATTCTCTTTTTTTCTCTCTTGTTATAATGTTCCTCCCCTCTTTCCATTGCATCTCTAGCACTTGATCGGTGCCAATGTTTTTGCACTTTCATATATATATATGTATCTACGTTTATGCTGATGTTCGTGTCATAGGTCATTTTTGCAAGTGGTGATTTTAAAGGTCGAGGTGTATGGATCATCATCATATTTTCTTCACGGAAATGTCATTCTAGGTCGGTAAATGATGAGTTTCAAGCTTTAAGAGTCATCACTTACGTATGAATACGTAAATGCATGTAAAGCTTGAAAAAACTGCGAGTCACATTTTTTTTTATCTTCAAGAGCTTAGTAAGCTTGAGCTTAGTCTTAATATTAATAATTACATGACAAGTTCAGTGCGATTACAGAAAGTAAAGAAAGAGTTAGTATATATTTTTCAAGTATCATAATTTAACGATCGAAGATTCAACAGATAAATTGTTTTCGCTGTTCATTCGTATACATACGTAAGAAGAACAAACGCGCGACTCTACATACCACGTGTGATATGTATGTGTGTAATCCAATAGTCACTTGAAATATATGACGTACACTATTTTCGTTACACAACGTGTGTGTTCTATCAGCCGTGTACTCTATTGCCGAGTAGAGGACGATTGCGCGAAGTCGTGCAAACGGAATTTCCACTTCCGCATACTACACATACAAAATTTGAAAAATATTAGTTTATCGAATAAAAGAAAAAGTTAAGTAAGGAAGACACACATATACGTACTGTTTTGGGACAAAATAGACGCAGGAAAATTGGGGTGGTATTTTTTTCTCTGTGGACCGAATAGAATCCACGTGGTTGGCGGTCGATGTAAACGTCATCATCGTGGCGGCGGTAATTCAAATAGTTGCGCGCGCTTGTGACGTAAGACACGCGCAAGCACGTAGTTCGTGCATGTGTGTATAAGGGGAAAATGTTGGGGTAGATGGGAAGCTGCGTAGGCGTAGCGCGGGAAAATGTATAATTCACCTTATATAGCGTGAGATACGAGTATTATATGGCGTTGTTGAATTGGTTATTTTTCTTTCGTTTTAATTTGACCCTAGGTTACGTTGAACCTTTCCATTTTACCTTATTGATTCTTTGCTGCGTCATTCTGTTTACTTTGGAATTTCCCAAATGTTTTTCTATGGGGATTTGAGAGTGTAATGTGAGATAAGCGATAAGCTACTCCCAAGTTTTATTTGTTTTGTTAAAAATAAAAATACACGTGCTACCGGTAGATTTTTGATTTTTCAAAACTAGTAATTTTGAAAAAATATTTGTTTCATTCGTGGAATAAATGAATAATCAAGAAAATTTTCTTGGCCAAATGTTCTAAGGCATTCATCTTAAACGTAAACACTACAGTATATAATGTTTGCCATCTTTGTCTATTTATTATTCCGAAGTCGGGGATTACAAGCTTTGCAAGCACGGCGCCTCTAATGCTTCTAGTGGAATACTTCAAGAGCAGAGACGAGGATGGAGCTATATAGAAGTTGGTGCCGGGCCGATTGATCCTATAAATAACCGATGAGTTCGCGACTCTTTAAAGTCACGGCCACCTCTCTGGTCACGGACTATCCGACAAATAGTCATTGAAAATATAAAACCCGCGTAAATTTAATACTTATATACGATACATACGTGTATTATACATATTGATATTGCTTTATTTTTCGCTCATTAAAATTTTTATCTTACTTGCCCCAGCCAATTTTTGTTTTTAACATTTATTTTAACTCTATACCGATAAAATAACGTTGTAAACAAAGCTTATAAATAAATTGTTATTGAATGTGTAATATAAGACACGCTGATATTGACGATTTTTGTCAAATCAAATGTTTCTCAGCTGTATTATTAACCAGAAAATAATTATTTTATCGAAACAAAAGAAGATCCTCGTCAAAGTCTTATATCTTATTATATCTGCATAATACCTATTTCCTTCCAGGAAATATCAGTGTGCAGCATAAATTTTGCACATGCGCGTGTTAATGACGCAAACATTGAAATTTTGAAAAAATCACATCACTTTTAGATGTACTGTCATTGCCATTATTACGTTGCATTTTTGAAATCTTTTGTAAATTATTTTTTATACATTCAAGTTTAAGTTTTATATATGCTATCGGACATAAACAAATTTCGTCAGGAGAATGGCTCTTGGTTATCAGGTAAGCAGTCTTAGAGTTGTGGATTTGGTTAGACGTTAGAGTATAAGGCTTTGCAATCTACAGGTCGCTGGTTCAATTCCGATGCCTAACGTTCTAAGCACTTTGAAGTCCTAATCTATAATACATTTATTAAAATGTCAAAAAGATTTTAAGAAAACATTTACGAATCATCCGCATCAACAATAGATATGCCGTATTCTACTCTAGGTATATGGCTTTTGTCATATTATTTTTTTTAACATTTTTATTTTAACAAAAAAAAAAAACAATAAATAAATATATGAATAGAAATTTTTATTAGAATATATAATTATAATTTCATTAATTTTAATCTGCATCAAATAAACCAAAATTTCGTTATTCATAACAAATGAATTCATTTGATACTAGATATCAATTTCTATATCAGAAAATTAAAATTAAAAATTTTTGTTATGCATATAATTGTAAAACATATCCTTCTCCTCTAGTAATTACGAATGTTTTGTCCGGAAGGACCTTGAAAACGCAAATGACGCGCAAGTTAAACAAGGAAGCAAAAAAAAGAAAAAAAATCGGTGTCTCAGTTTTCTGGATTTTTCCTCGAATCATAATGTATGTACCCCAGCTCAATGTCACGGCTCATGATTTTTCAATCTCGTATCAAAAAAATTCGCGAAATAGCTCACTCAAAAAACTTGACAAACATCAGAATTTATTTACCAATCTTGAAGATGACTAAAAATTGGCATTTTATGCGTATTTTAACGATTTCTATGCTTCAAAAAATTCATACATTCACGCGGTTGTAAACAAAAAAAAAATCATTAGCACTAGCTGAATATTAAAATAAGTAGAAAATTTGCTTGTTACGTGATGATCTTGAGAATCGTTTGCAATTGCTTAGCGATAAGCTACGTCAGTATTATGCGCTTCTTCGATTATGCGACATATCCTAGCGGAAAGGCGCGAGAAACGTGAGCGCCACACACGAGGTGCTTGCCAACATACTTTTGCATTGCATATACCAATAAAAACAATAAATTTTTTTTAAAAATTAATAACTAATATAAAAAATTAACTCTAAAATTTTTTTATTTACAGGTAGCAGTACATGGCATTCTTGATCAAAATCATTCTTTTAATATGTAAGTAAATTGAAATTATTATTCATAAAAAATTTAAATATTATAAATTTAAAAATAAGAATTAAACTTATTGTATAAATCGTATAAAATCTAACGAATTTAATCAAAGCAATCCATCTAATTTTTTTGTAATAATCACAAAACTACAATTGCACGAAATTCAAACGTCCTCTAGATCTGTTAACAACATATATCTTTCCTCATTTGCCAGACCCACAATCGCAAAGGACGTCGCAAGGCAAAATATATAGGCACCAAATCGCGTGTTTATGTCAGTCGAAGGATTATCGCTCGATGAACCGAGTATACTTGACGAGCTTGCGCAATAAGCTTTAGGCCTGAGCTTATTAGCTAAAACCCGCGTGATACTATATGTATCTATATAATAATAAGCGCAATGTACAAAGGATCTACCGCAATTTAGTGCGCGGTTCTGAAACAATCGACCCGTCCTTCAAAAAGTGACATGTTTCATGTACCATGCGTTTATATAAAAGCCAGATTCATCTGATAATCTTAGTGTAGAATTGTTGACGGTTAGCGAAGTATAAGAATAAGAATAACAAACTTCCAAGGCGAAGAGTTTCTATACTTCGTAATTGTCTCCAAAATTTTTCCGTTGTGTTTAATACCGTGGGTAATATTAAGGTTATAATATACAATGGAGTTAATAAACTAACACATTTTATATCGTAAAGCATTAAAACTTGTATTGTAGAGAGTACAAATAATCAAGCTCATTTCAAATAAACTTCTTGACCTTGCTCGAGGTTATTGCTCTTCATTATATTACCGGAAAATTTTCATTTGTCATATAGGAGACAAACAAGGAAAAGAAAAACAGTCAAACACTAAACTATAATTGAAAAAATTCAAACAAAGCAAATTCCGTTTAACCGGATAAAAACAGTTTAAAATAATTATCTCGATCAAATAAAACTCGAGAGTAAACACCATACATGTCCCGTTTGCTTTAAAAAAAAAAACTTGGATCAAAATCCGCTATCCGAACAAAGCTTAGCATTATAAAACATCAACGTAGAAAGAGCAGCAGCAGTTGCGGGAGGAATTACAAAAAGCCAAAGTGAGCTTGCATAGACGCAAAACATATCGCGCAATTGGCGCGAGAGATGTACGATAGTGCGCGAGGTAAATTGCCAGCGGTGGGGGATACTGGCTCTGTGATGCAGCGTGGAAGTTTCGCAGACATACACGCATACGCATCATCTATGTGTGGCCATCGTCATTCT
Source organism: Leptomastidea abnormis (assembly GCA_030522805.1). Lineage (NCBI taxonomy): Eukaryota > Metazoa > Arthropoda > Insecta > Hymenoptera > Encyrtidae > Leptomastidea > Leptomastidea abnormis. Next base: position 11,045 of record JAPYZE010001934.1, read on the forward strand.
ATATAGATACTTTATAAGAGAGAGAGAGAGGGAGAGAGAGAGAGAGAGAAGTATAGCAGCGCAAAGAGGTAGTATAGCGCACGTGAGCGCGGACCCGAGCGCAAGGACAAGGCCACGTGGTCACGGACAAACGGACGGTCGAGCGAGTCACGTTCCCGCGGTAGATACATACAGATGCGTTCGCGCGACTATATATTTCGCGAAGTTCCCCTCTCGTTGCTATATGTATAGGATGCATTCGCAAATCTATATATTATGCTGTTCTTCTTCTTATTCTTGTTGTATTGCTCTTACTTTGATGCTTCTGCTGGCTACGGATACATATATGTAAAAGATATATTTGATTCTGGTTTTGCCAGAGATGCTTGCAATGTGTAGCTTGTGGCAACTATTTACAGACTGGCAAATCGATTTTATTCAACAGATGTGCTGCTACCATATTGGATGATTGATTTTCCTTGTGGACTTTATTATTCTATAAAGTTCATTTATAGAAATTGAGATTAAACATGATAACAATAATTTTTTTGATAAAAATAATTATTCAAATATATTATGTTTATAAGAATATAATTACAGAAAAAATTGATAATTATGAGAAAATTATTAAAAGTTGAAAAACTTGATTTAACGATTTTTCGTCAACGTGAGCATTATTATTGTATTTTTTTTTTAACTATACAAAAACAACGACGACGTTGCAATTAGAATCGCATTGCCTTGCACTATTTACAATGCGTGAGAAAGGAAAAAAGAAGTTGGCGTTTATATATAATGCGATCAGCATAGTCTTTCGCGACGGTTTTCCACGAATTTTGGACGTTTGCGGCTTAGCTTTCACATTTGAAGATACAATTACGTTGACATAATAGTTGCAGATTCGTAACATAAGGACAAGCTTGAATCCTTGAAGGCGCGGCTTAAATTATATTGTACTTGGAGTTGAAGAACATCAAATTTCGTAATTATCTCTGTTAGTATAATTTTATTGTTGAGATTAATATTTTCATTAAATAGCTCATTTTAAAATTTAACATGGAAATAAAAAGTTACAATGAAATAAAGTATTTAGAAATATTCAGCAATAAATTTATCATCCGGATAACAAAGTATTCAAAGAAATTCATGACTATTCATGTAATTATACTCTAAAAGCAATATTTATATTATCTCCGGAAAAACCGCCTGATCAAAATATCCGCGTGCGCTCGCTCGTTCACTCGCGCCAAAGTCAAATCGTCCAAACGGATCAATTTTCGTTCAACAGCCAACACACATATATATGTAAAGATGACTAGTTAGTCACGCGTCGTACCAAGCTCCACGTTATTCATATTCGCTGAGAGTTTAAAATCATCGGAAGACAACAAATTGAGTCAAATATGCAAGTATAGCGCCGGTAGTGTATATGCATACACTATTAATACCCACGCATATACATGTAGCATTTCCCTTTCATCGTTATCAACAAAAATAGGAAGCGAATAGCTTTGAATTCTGGCACAGCTCGTTTCTTGAAAGAAAGAGAGAGAGTTGAATGGAGAGTCGAGTTTGCTGGCATTCAGCCGCGTGTATTTTCACTCCCTTCTTTCTAATACGTATCCGTTCACGTGCGTACACAACGTCGGTTCTTAATTACGCTAGATTTGCTAGAGCTTGCAAGCTTCTCTATACGTCAACGTAGAGCTGATCAAAGGACAATTCGCGGACACTACGTACATACTGTTTTCCGCGTCCGCTAAAGACGGCTTTTTGATATTATGCAATTGATGTGATGTGTGTGTGTGTGTGTGTGTGTGTGTGTGTGTGTGTGTGTGTGTGTGTGTGTGTGTTTGTATTACTAAGACTTAACATTGCCAATGTACACATTAAGAGTGTATGTTTGATTCCACGTTGTTATACGTTTCGCGCGATGTCAAACTGACATTTTCAATGTCAGGGGATATTATGTGTGGTGGTGGTGGTGGTGGAGGTGGAAATATAAGCGTGACCGATTGCGCGCTATGGCAATGACAACCTGCGCATATAACTAATACTCGCGTAACTAGCGGAAAAAGTGTGTGGAGAGATACGTAGTAGTATAGAGGCAAGAAACGAAGTATATCTGTGTGATGTGTGTGTATTATGATGCCCCTGCGATAGATGGCTATTTTGTGGCTACTAGCTAACGGAGAAGAGGCTATGTGGTTCGTATATGAGTTGCTGTGACCCCGAAGGTCAGAACTTTCTGCGTTTGATTGTTATCTGCAGGTCGATGTTTTGCGCGACGTGCTGCAAGATATTTTAAATTTCAGTTGGATGTGAAAAAATGAGGTGGCTAGTGAAAAAAAACGGAGAACCATTTTACTATAAATATAATTTTAAGCTTCGTATTGTTAAGACCTTGAAAACAAAGTTTTTGGGGTGATAAATTATATAATTTGTTATGGTGAACCAACGCTAATGTTCTTTTTTCATATAAGCAAAAAATTAATAATGCGTGAAACTTTTGTGAACTTCGAACTCAATGAGTGTATATTGCGTTGTATTTATAAAAGTTACGCAGCTTGTTAGAAATTAGTCTTTCCTGGTGTGTACTATAAGATAAATAAAAAGTAATTTAAAAACTAGATCGTAAAAATAAAGCTGGCACAGCATTTCAATGCGAATTCATTCATCTATTCAGAAATTAATAACTTTTCATATTCATTCTTTTTTTTTTCTTAAGGAAATAATTACTTTGGAATGAAGGAAGAAAAAAAAAGAAAAATTACTTCTCTTTGATATACACAATATATGTGTGTGTATGTTTGTGAAGGACCGTTATTTTTATATATCGTTATGACCCTCTCTATTCATTTTTTTTTCTAATTGGCATAGAAGAATCATTCATTTATTTAATACCGCGAGAGAGAATTTTCTGCACATGTTTTTGTAACTTTGATGAGGCTAACCTTCCAGTGTTAACCTAATTTCAGAAATGCCTCAAGCGGTTATCTGATCTAATTCAACCTAGACTTAATGTTTAAAAAAAAAAAAAAAAAACAGTCCATGGACACTTTATGGTTGACAGTTTATTGAAATTGTAATTAATTGCTTAAAGTATTACTTGATTGGCTGTAAATGGCTGTAAAGTATGCTAATTTAATTATATTGAGAATATAATAAAATTTTATATTCATCAAATGATTCTTAGATTCTTAAAATGAGAAAACGTAAAGTGTGCATAAAAATGAATAATGACTAAATAAATAATGACTAAAATTTGTTTGATCAAAAATAGAAGTATTGCGAGCTTTTTCAAGTGTGTATGTTAAATAGCTTTAAACGGTTAAGGGCCTACCCTGAGGCTTTTTACTTTATTCACTAACTACATGGCTGTGTTCATACTGTTTGTATCATCAAATCCACCTTAAAGTTATTTTAGTCAATATAAAATACTGTATATCAGGCCCATTTTTTCTAGGTATTAATGTAGATCAGCCTATAGGTAGGTACACTAATTGTAAGTGCAAAGTAGCAAAAATCAGCTGTGCACATGGGAAAGAGAGGCAATGATATTAGCGGTTTAAAACATGCATACATATACAGTTAGTAAATAAGGCCTCTATTGAAAATAGGATATTGAATAAACCATATTTTCAAAAGCACCAGCGTTTACTTTTGAAACTAGATGCATAAAAGTTAACCAAGAATGCAAAAACAAGCGCATTATTTAACATTTAGCGCGCAAGGCTTCGAATGTATATGTATAAATATATATATATAAGAGTGGCTAGGACAGAAAAAGGACGAGGGAATAACGTCCGAAAAGCCCGCGCGGTGAGCTTGAAGTGCATATAGGTATAGTATACCGCCAGCGCCAGAGTTACTCTTTATACGTACATACATACGCAGATACATCTATATATAACAAGTTGCACTTGGACGAGGATATATATGTGCGGACTCTCGGGCGCATCGATCCGCGGCCAAGGCGAGTCGAGTCGCGCGTCAGGGGCAAGGACAAGGTCGCTCAGCCGTTCTGGCAGAGCCGTAGTTGCCAGCGCAGTTTCTCTCTCTCTCTCTCTTTTGAGTTCGCGGTCGCGCTATGTGTGTGACGCTCGCAGGCATTAGCCGGACTAACTGCCTACTACTACTACTACCACCCCCTCTCCTCCTTCTCCTCGTCATGTGTCTCGTGTTCTGCCACCCCTTCTTCTTTCATCCTCGTCACGCCTCTCTTGGACGACTCGCGACATATTTCCAATAACGCGACTTTGTGCTTTTAAAACGACTGCAAGCTCTTCTTTTTATTTCATTTTTATTTTATTTCTTTCTTTTTTGGTGGGATGCAAGGCTTTTTTTTTCTTTTTTGCTTTACTGAATTGTTTTCCAGTTGGTTTGTTTTTAGTCTTTTTTTTTTTTTCAACGACGCTTGGGAAAAATCGAGGCTTTTTGGGAAATCGGGTCGAGGTTTCCGTAATGTTTTTGCTTTGCAGATTAGATGTATTTTTTAAAAGAGCTTGCGGAGGCGATGTACGTTTTTTTTTTTGTTGCATTTTTTACCGAGATGCTTTTATGCAAATGTTATGATTTTGGTGTAGCATAAGCTTGATATTTTTGGACAATTTTATTATATTGAGATTTTGGCTTTTGTAATTTGTGCTGAATAAAGCTTTTATAAAAATTTAATTAGGCAAAGCTGGATGAAAATTTTAATTAAACGTTTTGGCAAAGCTAATTTGAGACTTTGATATTTCATTTGAATTTATTTAAATTTTTTCAACTTTATGTAAAAAGAAATAAAAGCTTTAAAAATCGAGAGTCTTTGAAAAAAAAAAATGTAATCGATTTATCGATAATCATTACAACCTTGCTCGTGGACACTCATGCTTCAATATACTTATTACATTATAGATACATTGCACAATTTAAATTTTATTTTAAATTGAAAATATAATAATAAAAAATTGAAAATCAAAAGGCCTAATACAATATACAATATTTTTTTTACTGAATATAAGAATACACGTATACATGAACATTATTTTAATTAACAAAATTACTTTGACATTGCATATTGCTTTTGTGCTAAAATGACATGTCAGTTTATGTTTTATCAAAATTTATGCAAGCAAAAAGAATTTTACTTGTTAACGTAATTTTAAATAATAGCTCGTATATACGACCTTGCGTAATCAATTTTTTGTTCTACACTTGCAACCTTAACCGTGTATTGCCTCGACTATTGCAATATCGATATATAAACAGGTTAAAATTGGTAAAACAATCGATTCAAATATCAATTTTACTTTTGTTCCTAAAGACGATATTGTAATAACCTTTATAAATTATATATTCATCTTCGCAAACCAAAATTATATCAAAAAGAAAAAAAATTTTATTGTTATGCTTATAGAACAATTGAATATTCAAAAAAGTGGACGAACTGTCGAGTACCGTTGTTATTCAGGTCGTCACTTTTTTTTTATCATAATAATTAAACTCGTCATATCAAACCACTTTTTCTTTTCTCAACAAAGTGTCATTTTTTTACACACATATACATCCTTCTCTCCCCTCTTCTTAATATCTAATAATACCCTAAGCACGTATAATAACATATCAAAATGACCTACATACGCACAACATATACCGTCTCATTACACCGAACAAAGAAAATAAAATAAAGAAATAAAAAAAAAATAATAATTTAACCAAAGTTAAAAAAAAAAACGATTAAAGTATACAATGAAATATCTCAACGCGGTATCACGGGCAGAGTCAAGCTGTACGTAATTAGCATGCGCGGAAAACCGCGAATACAATATATATTATATACATGCATATATATCTACAGCGTACGCTAGCAATACCGCGTATTAATCGTCAAGAAAACACCGAAGACGACGCGCGTTTACATATGACATAATCGCTCGGTCGCTCTTTCGACACGCGCTTATGCACGAACTGTCTCCCACTCCGGTATTCACAAAAAACATAAAAAAAAATACGCTTTTACACTCTCTGCAGGAGGCACACGCGCATTTTCATCTTCTCTCTCTTTTTATATTTCGGGTAAAAAAAAAAAAATTCGCACCTCTATCTTGCTTACTCCTGCAAAATTCTCTTCTCGGTACGCGACGCTTTTTTTTCCACGCGCGCGAGCAAAAGAAGCGTATATAGTCGTCAAGAGCGACCTTGTCGATATATTCACGATCGCGCGCTTGTATATTATGTACATCCATCGTTCGTCGTCGGCGCGACTCACTCGGGGGTTATGTAATTCAGGGTCACCCTACCCCTTCTACAATATGTAATATTCCTTCATCGGTCTTTCCCGCCCGTTGTTCGCACTTTAAAGCTCGAAGTGTTATACTTTAAGAAGTGTCAACTGATTATGGATTTTTTTTTTCAATTTTTACTTTTGACCGATACCGATATGTTATAGGAAATCAGGAAAAACTGAATTGTAGACTTGTGTTCGTAGTTTTATTGTTAATTTAGATGAGTTTTTTTGTTAAATTTTTAATATTTATCAAAGATAACATTTTCGCAAAGTATTATTTTAAATTTATGCATTTTTTGCAGTTTATTCAATTTTTTTTTCTTTTTTTCATCAACAGAAACTAAATCTCTTAGAGAACCGCAAGAGCATTGTAATAAATTTATTTTTTTGAACTAAATATAAAAATGAATATATTTTATTTATTTTTTGTTTTTTTTTTTGTTCGTTTGGCTTTTGGTATGTAATCTTTTGCTTCGAAAATTTAACGTTTCGGCACGTGTCTGGAATAATATGACATTGAAACTTCATTCAATTTTATGTTCTTAGTGTAAAAAAATAATCGATATAGATTATATTTATATATACCTAGACGGACATATAAAAAGATAACATATAAGATGTCATCGTTCTATTAAATTTAAAATATGATTTTTATCTGATTTCGCTTAGAAATAGATCCCTGACCTCATAAATTTTCTTTATTTTACATCAAAAATTCATTTTACTCAATACTTAATAAATTTTACATTGATACATACACACGAATAATTATTAATTTCAACTCAGATCAATCTAACATATTAAAATTTAAAAATTAATTCTACAAAAATTGTAACAAACTACATATAATATATCATCTAAAGCAAAAAAAAATTAATTACTCTCAACATAGCTGTATCAAGAAAAGACAAACCAAGTGTACAAAGCCGCAGTTGACTTTGTCAATCGATTATTTCATACATCCATAAACGACAAAAACGAACTCGTAACCTTCGACCTTGCGCCTTAAATGTCGAGGTCTATGCACATCGATATATTGGAAGTTTTGACATCGTTTATTCACTGATGTGCCAGGGTCTGTAAAGCTTCTTTACAAGCTTATACTGTCCCATCACTAACATATCAGCATCGTTTGATCAGAAAGACCGCTATCATTCGATCTCGCTACGTTTGCAAAGTAGGAAAAACCCGCCACTTATAAGAGTATAGTTGACGCTATAATAATATAGACACGTATAAGTTTCTTTTATGCCAATCTTGAGTATGTCTCGTTATCAAAGCTTTGCTAAGGTTACGCTTATGCTTAACTCTTCGATGATTATCGGTGACTTAAACATTGTATCTTACGCTGCTGATTTTTTTTTTTTTTTTTTTTTTTTTTTTTTTTTTTTTTTTTTTTTTTTTTTTTTTCTTTGTGTGTTCTTGTGTTGTATCACTGTTGCTTAAATAATAAAATGTATAGATCATGAAATCTGTATTATTACAAGTGAGTATAGTTAGTAGATAAAGATTAAAGTCGCAAACGATCGATTAAAGAAATAATCAAGACTACACTACTTTCTTATTATCCACTTACTTAAGCAAAAGACTACATTAGAATATCGTTTAGAATTAAAATTACAAAAAAAAAAGAAAAAGAAAGAAAGAGTAAGGGGAGTGCAAATGAAGCAGATGCCGCGGTGGTGTTGGTGGTGGCGGCAGCCTTTATTAAGCGAGTGCGCCGCATGTAACCCGGTTACATGCTAATCCGTGCAAATAACCCGAGACAGAGAGAGAATGAGACACACACGCGCAAGCTCACAGTACCAGCCATAATCGCGTCCTTCGCTCGACGAGACACTGTGCGTTTTCTTATTTCTTCTTCTTTGCTTTTAGAATCTGGCTATATATGCAAAATCAATTCGGCTGGATGACCGAATGCGTCCCCTTTCAGGTCGAGACGGGTCGTTGTTGTCGAAAAAAAAAACAAAATCCCGGACAGAAGGACAGGACACGCGGGATCAAGAGAAAGAGAGAAGAACTGTGAATAAAACATATTCATCGCTTGACTCATATTGTCGTCGACTAATTTTTATTATTATTTTTTTTTTCATTTTAATGTTTATTTTCTTGGTGAATTATTTATTGGATTGAACTTTTTATAAATATAATAGGTATAGATTTTTTATTTTAAATAACGCTTTTAATTTTTATAAAGTCAGACCTGTATTATTCCATCGAACAAATTTATAAATTTCGCGAAAGAGTCATCGAAATAAAAATTTGCCACTGGCATACGTAGACTTTTATCCAAACTATATTCTTTCACACAACAAATCATTATCCTCTGAAATACGATCTAAGCTCGGGGTGGCTAAAGGATAAGAAATGAATTTTAAGAAATCCAATGCCACCCGCAGTATACTTTCACGAATCGCCAATATAACGAATAATCTTCAACGATACTACTAAGGACATTAAACTCAAGTTAATAAAAAAAAAAAAGGAAAGGAAAGGTTATATATCCACAGAGCAGCAGTCCCTCTTGACCTCTGAATTAAGCAAAATTACGTTTGCGAGACAGGCAAAAGAGAGGATGATGATGATGATGCTAATATATACATACATATCTGTCAGCGAGTTAAATGAAAGGAATTTACAAAGGCATAAACAAAATTTGAATCGACTGGCGCAAGGTTATAGGTGGAGAAAAGAAGTATAGTAGTAGTAGTAGTAAAAAAAATCTGCCTCATCACACACACGCCCTGAATCAGCGATGCGTGACTCATATGGGCCTAAGAAAGACCAGCCAATGAAGAGAAAAAAAAAGAAACTTCCACAAACAGACTGGTACTGCTTCTACTGCTGCTGCTGCTGCCGGTAGTCGAAGGCCCATTCTTTTCGCCGTAAAAAGCGTCAAAAGAAAGGAAGAAAGAAGAAAGAGAGAGCGTCTAATTCGATGGGTAGGCGGGGTCGACCAACGGCAGCAGCAGCAACAGCAGCAGTCGTGTAATATATATACCAGAGACTCGACTGACTGACCCTGGGACACATATTCGCACGGCAAGAGTGCGAGGTTTCTTTTTCGTCTAGCCGAAAACACTCGCGAGAAGAGAAGCGACGGCTGCTTCTGCTACTTCTTCTTCTCCTACTCCTCCTCCTACTTCTTTGCGCTTTTGAACTCTTTTTTTTTCATTCGTCTCGACGTTGCTGATCTGGCTCGTGCGCGTCCTCGAGAGTTTACCGTGAATTCGTGATTTTGCTAAGCGACTTGATACTTTTTTGAAAACCAACTACGAAAAATCAGATAATAGATTTTTTTTCCGGTATATGTTTAAATGTAAATTTATAGATTTTATATTTGTCTGACCTAATATGGAACTTATCACTGTTAATCAAATAATGTTTTACTAAAGTTTCGTGACAAATTATTGACACTTGTTATCCGCGATTATCAATTATTCTTCTCTTCTCTTTGCGGGTGGGATAACCGAGAAATTTTTTTTAATCTTTTAAAATTTCCAGATTATTATACACGTTTTTTTTTCTTTATTTATTCCTTTCTTTTTTTTTTCATGAAGTCGTAAAATTAACATATCGCGATCACATCATAACCAAACCAAGGTTAATCAATTCAAAAATTCATCTTTTTGAATAGGGATCTAGAGATTACAAAACTTCAAAATGAGTATATCAAATCAAATACTTACACATTTATAAGTTTAATTTAAATTTAACAGTAAAATATGGTTTACCGAACAAACCGTCTAACAAAAAAAGTATTATTACAACATTCAATTAAATCAACGAAAGCTCTTAAACTAAGCTTTTTAACTTCAATACTTTATCCTCTAAAAAAAAAAAAATCATTTACACGTATAATCAAAAAAGAATATCGAAATCGTCCGCGATAAGACATCCGCAAATATAATAAGCCAAAAAAAAAAAAAATTATAAGAGAGTTTGACCTACATGTAAAGCTCACGTAACGCGGACCTTCAAAAGCCTCGACACGATCGACACATCGGCGCGACCAGCGATAATCTCAGCAGGCCAGAATTTTCAAACATATATACGTACATACATACACGTATGTATACATATACATGAGAGTCAGTACTGCTGCTAAGAGGTCGTGTAAACACATCGCTTTAAAAAAAGAAATGCGCACGGAGGTGGAGGAAGAAAGAGAGAGAGAGACTCAAGAACTCTCACTCCCTCTCTCTTTCTTTCTCTTTTAAGCTTACCGTGACTTTTGTTGCCCCAATAATTCACCCGCTTATACACTCGGCTGCTCTCTCTCTTTCTTCTCTCGGCTACTACTATACTCACCAGAATCCAAGGTCTTGGCGTTCGCTTTATTAGCGTTGTTACAAGCGAGAGCTTGCGCGTATATGTATAGGTATACATATATACATACGTATATTATGTCCGTGTGGATATGCGCGTTTTTCGAGAGCTTAATATATGGGTCAATTGGACTGTGAGAGTAGTAGGTGCTATGAAATCTCTCTCACACTTATACTACTATGTGTTAGTTTACGTTTTGCTGGAATAGTAGAACACGGCTTGAAATTGTGTGTGTTGCTGTGTAGACTACGACTATGACCTCTTAATGAGTTTGAGCTTGGCTTACGAGAGTTTCTCTTCGGTATACATATATAGAAACTATGTGTGAGTAGGTACTATATGTTTGCTTACTTTGGGTATAATCAAGGATTATCTCGTTAATTGTAATTGTACCTATAGTTTGCATTGATGATCGATACGTTTATTTACGTGTTGTATACTCTTATGGTGGTTTATAAACACCGAACTGTTAATTGTTATTTGAAGTCACTTTCTCTATGTACGTATATATTCAGTTAGATTTTCACCATCGGTGTTTAATCAGCCATCAAAGATCGTAAAATCACATTCGATCTAATCAAAAAAAAAACCAAAGCTTGATAACACGTTTACGGAGACCGTACCGAAAATAAAATGCCAAGTAGCACCAATGATGGCACGTGTACTATCTAAAGGATCGCGCTTGCAACCTTTTGATGTTGTACTGCGTGAGTAACACTACACTCCAAGATAAGAATTATCCTCATAATTTTTTGTTGCATTAGTACTGCACAAAAGAAGAAAAAAAGCTCAGTGACAATAACCGCAAAGGAAGGCGGAAATAAAATATGTGATGAAAGATAGAAAGAGCGAAGAAGAAAATAAAAAAAAAAAAAGTACTCGTACACACGTTCGAATGGAGTATAAGTATCAGAGCCAATTCAAGGCCAAGAATCACAAACACTATACGGCGAACCGGTAAAAGTAAAAGCTGTGAGTTGCGTGACATATACACGACGATGAGAAGAGCACGTTTGGACCTTGGTGTAAATATACGTGTTTACGTGTATGTGTCTTGACGGATGACAACGTCACGCAGAGAGTATGGTCCGTTATATTTTTTTTTATCCTCTTATGGACTGTGCAAGCTTATTTCTTTGATTTTTAATATTTTTTGTAATCTGAAGAGATTCGATCATTGAACTTTTATTTGTAGCCTCAACCTAAGTTTGAAGTACTAGATTTTGGAGAAAAAAAAAACAAATTTTGTTTTTGAAACGATGATCTATAGCAGAAAATTCTTCTTGATTACTCGACAATAAGTCTGAAATCTTCAAACCTCATTCACCAAAATTTTCCACAATTAGATCTTGAATTCCAACCTATCCAACAAACAAAAACAAGCGATACGATAGTCGAAAGCGAACAACAACAACAAAAAAAGCAATCACCAGACAGTGGATCCTCTATTCTCTTTCTCTCTCGCACTTTTTATCTTTCGTAAAGCATCAGGTCGTGCGCCTTTCGAACGAATAAGAAAGAAAAAGTTTATACGAGAACCTATTCTTAGACGCCGCATTGACATTTGCACTTTCTCAGCTGTCGTCTTTCTATACCCTTAGCTTAAACGCGCTCTAATAAAAAGACGCTCCTCCGACGTATATACACGCCCACGTAATAAGTACGTCCTTCGAAAAAGTCAAGATAGTTCAAGCTACCTTTCCATTAAGTTTGCCTTCTTTTTCTCTATATTTTGTTTTGCTATTCTTTTTTTTTAGCATTATATTAGATTTTTGGCCTATTATCGGAAGTGGCGAGAAATGATTGGTTGCATGGAACCTCACCTGCTTGACTCGTATATTAATCTGTTGAATTCTTTTTTTTTTCGTTTATATATTATAGAGAAGCAGGCGTCTGGAATATAATATATGTTCTATATACCGATTATTTTTTAAGATTTAATCTGCAAGTGTCGGCATGGCTTTATCATGAAAGCCATCTTTGGCAAGTGTGTATTAATACCGTTGGTATCAAGACCTTACTAATATTGATTAATTATGTTGTTATTTCATGACTAAAAATATTTTATACGATGATATTTGAGAGGTGGTCATATTAATTGCAATATGAATTATTGGACATTAATGAATGTTATTTCTTTTTTTTTTCTTTCATTTATTCAACATTCTTTTTTTATTTTTTGTTAAATGGATAAAAGAATAATAAACATGTTTTGAAAAAAATAAAGCATTATATTTTTATCTTTGATTTTTCGCGAATGATTCAGAAAAGCATCTGAAAGAAGAAGAAAAAAGAATAAAAGACTCGAATAATATACCTGCGAGAAAGAGAGAAAAGTGTGTGTGTTTTACAACAAAACAACGACACTTCCAAGACGTCTTTTAAAGCAGACAAAACTTTCTATTTCATTCTGTTTTACTTCGACTTTAATAGCTCTACTACAGAAAGGCTAATGCCACCGTAAATTTTGCAAATAATTTCTTTTTATTCATACAATTAAAAATATTCGTTCAACTAACTCAACAAAGTCTAACGCATTTTTAAAAATACACGATCGTCAATTCGACCGATAACGTTAAAAAAAAAAATTAAGTTAAGAAGGCAATGAGTGTGCGCAAGTCAATAAAATCATTGACTTGATTATATTCTATTTTTTCACCAAAGCTGAAAGCGACACTTTTATAAACGAGATTTTAGGTAAATTTGTGGAAAAGCGTGGGTGGACACTTATCCAGACTGAATGGCTGGAGAAAGAAAAAAGAAAAAAAAAAAGAAATGGTCTTTGTAGTGAATCTAAATGAAAAGGAAAGTCGTTTATTCTTTGTTGTTGTTTTCTTTCTTTTTTTTTTTTACTTGGGATCAGCCTCCCACGATTGAAACGAAAACGAGATTAAAGAAGCCAAGTGACGTTTATGTCTTGTTCTTGGGAGTTGTCGGTCGAGTCAAGTGCATACGATCAATTATCGTTGTAAAAAAATTAATCTTTGTGACTGTTAAGTTATTTACAGCAGGAATTAAGAAAATTTTTTGTATCGTAAACATTGTATGATTTACAAAAATATTTACAATATCAAATGCTTTTTTTAGTTGTTAAAAATTGAAATTTATTGATACGTATTAGGAATAGAATAAAATGTGTTATAATTAAAAAATTAACTTATTTTTCTTGCACTACAGATTTACATAATATCATGGATTTTAGAATAATGAATAAGCATTGCACATTAAATTTATTTCATGAATTTACAAAATTTGATATACCCTCACCTGATATTTTTTTGTACCAATCATTAGTGAGAGTTTCTGCCGAACTTTTAGAAAGTAGGTAAGTGTAAAAGTAAAAGTTTTTTTTTAAAAAGAAAGAAAAAATTCACGATCCACGACAGTTTAGGTATATACGTCAAATTATTAAACAAGAAAATCATGTATGAAGAAGAGCAATTAATTTGAAAGATTTATTAGTATATAAGGAATCTCTACCTTGAGGCAATGCAAGCTTAGAAAAAAAAATTTTTTTTTATTGTGTATTAAAGAAAAAAAAGGTCAAGAGATCGTTGCATCCTTAAAGGAGTATGAGGAAGTTTCACAATTAGAAATCTTGAAAAATCGATGAGTAGCAAGTTATGCTTTGATTAATGATCCAAAGATTTCGCGAAACCTATTGTTATATACAGTTTTCTCTTGGCAGTTTTCAAGTTACGTGATTTTGATAGCATTCCCATTTCTCGTTGTGGAAAAAGTGAGAGTTATATTCTTAATAGTAAATAAAAACTGCATTCATCATAATAGTATCTATAAATTTTCATCTTTTTTTTCAAAGTGATATTTATTTCATAAACAAACCAAGATAAAATCAATTTAAATAACATAAAAAAAAAAGGGTTTATAATCTGCCAAGTCTTAAAAATTAATACAGTACACACCATAAAATATCGAGCACTCCTTTATACACAAGCAGACAGCATATATCTCGTTTATATTAATACCCAGAATCGTGCTTAAAACAACTTTCGATTTCCAATACGACTATTAACGCCGCAAAAATTCATATAGCCACCTATTTAAATCTGTCTCTTTCTTTCTCTTAGAGAAATATCTAAAGCCTGTCAACGACCCGACCTAAATAATCATCGAAGCTTCGGTTTATACCAATACAAAAATTTCTCAATAAAGAAAGCCAACAACCATAAACGGGAAAGAGGGAGGGGAGGGGGCTATGAAGAACAAAAAAAAAAGATCAACGCGAGAGAGTGACTAGAAGAGAAGCAAAATCTCTCCACGACGAAAACGAGAGCTGTTGATCGAGAAGAAAGCCCCTTCAGGCGCGTTAAGCAGGATCGTCCAACAACTAAAGTGGGTGGCGAAAAGGTTGTGAGCGCGCGCGCGAGCGTCCTCAGCGAAGAAAGCTCGTATACTCAAAAGCAGCAGTAGTAGTAGTAGTAGTGGTAGCTCGTCGTTTACTTTCTCCATTGGCCGTTTCATGCCGCGAGAGAGTCTTTTAATGTACGGCATAAGGAGGAGGAGGAGAAGGGGGGTAAATAAGAGGGGAAGAGGTGAAGGCGAGAGAGAGAGAGAGAGATATCTACTTTGGGTTCTCTTTCTCTCTCTGGATTGTGAGCTCGATCTCCATACGGTTAGTCTGACCCCAATATATACCCTGGGTTTCACTTGAGTGTATTATACATATATACACTCTTCTTATTCTCCTCCTGATGCTATCCTCGACCTCACTTTATATACTTATATACTTAAAGAGTCGCGACGACAACGACGATCCTTGATAGATGAGAGAGCGATATGACTGACGAGGAACCCCAACGTGATGACTATCGCTAGACAGGTTGACTTAGAACTTGTGTGTTTATATGTGTATATGTATTTTTGACTCTGGAGATGAGGTTGAATTTTTGGCTGTGTGACCCTGCGAAAAAGAGAAAATAGCTGCTGAAGTCTTCAAGCAAGACGTGCATTAGATCTGATTAAATGGATTATTTTACTTTGGTTTCGCATAATGTTTAAATGTTTCTGAGAATAGGTAAATACATACGTTGAATTTGAATAGTTGAAGAGTTGGAGTTTTTTTTTTTATTTTAGTACTAATTGCAAACTTTATAATGTTAAATTTCAATGCTAGAATTATTTGTAATTGATGTTTATTGTTTATAATATGTCGATTTCTTACGTGATCCAACTGTAGCTTTTGTATATTTTAAAATAAAATACATATCTATACCTGCATGTGCTATTGGGTTAGGCATTATTGCATTAACTCTACTGGTATACAATTCAAGAGTTATATTTGAAAGCAAGAAACTTTCTACTACTTGGGAGTAAAAATTCATGACTGCAGCTAAATATCGTCTTGTTCATTGTGTTTTCATATTTATATATTACAATACAAGCTATCGTTAAATATCTTTCTCTGGTAGTATATTATATACATGGCGTAATAGTACATACTCAACAGAAAAATCAACTTTACAATAGTCAACAAAAATTAGCATCTAAATATTTTACAAATTTTCATATAACAATTTAAGTCTCATGTTTCATTTCGTTTTTTACTATATTTAAATTATTAATATTATTTTTGATTTTCCAATAAAAAAAAAATTAAAATAAAATAATACACTTCTATTTCACACATCCTCCAAAACCTAATCAATTTTATAAATCCAAAAAAAAAACAGACATAACAAAAAATCCCAGATTAACCTCATCAGCATCTCCTCATCGTAAGTCTAAATCTTCTTTTCACCCACAGTACATATATATAAAATCGCGAAAGTTTTCACTTTCGCAGGTATAAGTATAAGTCTTCGCGCGAAATCTTATCAGCAACTCTCTTACTTGAATATGTATATATAAGCACAAAGTGTTGACGAGATATATATGAGATATATACCAACAGTATGCAGCTTTTGAGTTAGTTGGTCCATTAGAAAGTAGCGTAATCTTTCGCTATACGTACGTACAATATATGAACTCCTTCAGTCTTTATATGTATATATGTATACCAAAAGATTTACGTCTTTTGAAATCGTAGTCGATCGACCAAGTATGGTACGTATAAGTGTGTGTGTGATTGAATTTTAATTAGATGTTCATACATTTTCGCGAGTACTGTCTTCTTGATATAAATACATACTCATAAATCTATCGAAAGCTTTCAAGTATATTCTTCATTGTCAAATGCTTAAAGTTTAAGAAGAGCATTTAAATTTCACGCCCTCTGACATATTTATCTCAACTTTCTAAGCTCTTTATACACTTATTGGTAATCGGAGTATCACATATGTAGGTATATAATTTTAGGCTGATTTAATTTTCGTTATATGGATACATATGTATACCTTAAATCATCAAAATATTGACCATACAATTTAAAATGTAAATTATTTCGCACTTTATAGTTACGAACCTTTTCATGCTGAAATACTTTCAGATAAATCAAAAGGGAGAAAGGCCTCGTATTTTCTCTCGAGCATAAGATAAGAGTCAAAATAAAGCTTCACGCTGTTGTAGCTGCTGCTGTTGCTGTTGGCGAAATATAGTGAAAATTTCACTCCCAGCAGCAGCAGCAGTTATTTGTCGCAGAATTTCAACTCTCTCGCGTCTTAAAAACCAAATGGGAAAACTGGGCCAGACTGGCTAGTGCGCAAAAAGCCGACACACTCGTTTTATTACCTGTATATATCGTTATATATGTCTCTCACCTCAGTCTCTCTCTCTTCTCAACCGATATGTATCGCTAATCCATCGTGTATATGTAGCCTTCCTTTGCACCCACGCGCAACTTCTATCCCAAGTCATCTATATAGAACCAAATTCCCCTTCCCCATATCAACATTTATCCCCCTCGGTCTCTTGATGCCGCCGCGAAAAGTCGAAAGCGACATCGGTGTATAGGTGGGGGGAGGGGAAAGGCTAGATCTAAACGCTGCACTCTCACGCTTTCACGCGGGGTAAGTGAAAGAGACTTTGTGTGTGTGTGTGTGTGTGTCTGGAAAAGCTTGGTGTATAGATGCTTGGTGTCGTTGAACTTTACTGCACGACTCGACGACGACGACGACGACGTGGCTTGCCAGACAATGTGCAAGAAAATAATGTCGCTCTCTGTACTGTGTGTTTGTGTGATTACAACCGCTTGGCTTTCGCGGAGTTGCGATCTTTTTTTTTTATTTTGGTTTAATATGGTGTTGGTGGATGCACTTTCTCGTGTTGCGAGAGGTGAATACTACTATTGCTATATTCTATATATATACGCAATATGCAATGTGCATTTTAATTTATTTATTCGATTAAATAATTTCTTTGTTGTTAAGATAGGGGGAAAAAATACTTTCTTTGAATAAGGTTTTTTCTTTGAGATTTAAAATGATAACAAAATTTTTAGTTTGTATTTTAGTATTTAGACAGATGTTTATTTTGTGGTAGACTTAATTTTAATGCAAACACAGGTAAATAAAATCAAAAAAATTTTGAAATACTGATAACCAATCATAAGCTATATCTTACATAAAAAGAAAAAATAATAAAAAAAAATATTTCTGATATATATGTTGATTGAAAATATTGAGTTCAGAGTCTTTAGACAGCTATAACATAAGAGGGCTCGTCTTATCTTACAAGCTCAAAATCAGGACAAATCTTTATGAATTGCTGCTGAGCGATCGAGTCAACGAAGACGATTGACGCGGCAACGAGGAAAGTACACCCAAAAAAAAAAAATAAAAGAAAGCAGTATGCATACAGGTTAAAAATAAAGGACCTCGACACTCTTTTTTTTTTTTTACAAATCACCAGATCGCAAAGAAAGAAGAAATTACACGTGCGCTTTGCGATCGCCGATCGTTATTTCGACCTTGCTTATATACACTTCTTATCACCAAAGAAAAGAAACAATATTCGTCCGAAACTCTTTCAGTACACGTAAAGAAAAAAAAAATATAAAAAATATAAAAGTATATGGAAGATCGTTCGAATCCGAAATACATACTTCTCGTATTTGTATATATGTCTTCGTATGTCTGGATAATCAGAAGCGATTATCCGTGTTATAAATGTGTGTCCTCTTATGTACACGCGCGACGTTCTTGATGTTCTTGACGCCTAAATTATCAAGAAGATGAACCTTCCTCTTTCAGATAATCATAAAAATTTTTGATATACGATAATTAAATATATATATTTATATGTCGGTTGCAAAATTGTTGTTTTTTTTTTTTTAAAGCGAGGTCGTTTTTTTTTTTTAAGTGATATATCAGGTAGACCGCGTGTTATAAAATCGGTAAAAGCATGTGTTTGTCTCTCAATAAACAATTTATTATGCTGCTTTTTTTGCGCATTGCTTTACAACTATGTTTTGTTAAAAAAATAATATACGGAAGTACGTAAGCTTATCATAGTATATATTTTCACGAATGTCATTTATTAAAATCGACATACGTATAGTGGTAAATAAATTTCCCATGAACTCTTATAACGATACATACGATTAACTTATCTATCAAATAAATTTAAATAAACCCCAATTCATTATTACAAACACAATTACATATGAAACATAGTAATTAATAATTACAAAAGCTCAACGCGCAATATTCATCGCAGCTGCGTATATAACATACACGCATGTACATACATACATGTTTCTGACAATTGTCTTGTTATATACTATATGCGATTGATATAATCCCATTTGTACATACACACACATATATATGTATTATTTTATATGTATATATATGGTTTAAGCGCCGCACGTGCGATCGATGAAAAATCGACCTTCGACTTTATTTCTTATCGCGAGAGGGCAATTATATATTTCGCAGACGTAAGCATAATCGTCATCATCGGCGCGTGTGCTTGCTACTGCTGTTATTATATTATTACTGCTGCTGCTACTTGGGCATACATTATTATACAAAAATCGAACGGCGCAATTTTTACACCCACATACATAAATACATACATACATACACTTACACGGAATTATAAAATACATAATCTGGTGGCACAGGTGGTGTCCGACTTACAAAAGCACAATCGTATATAGGTATATATATCTTAATGTTTGGGGAATCGCGATGATGATGATGATGATGATGACGATGATTTTTATATACACACACTCTTTGCGATTATAATACTACCCTTCCTCCTTCATCCCACCTCTACATACACCCGTGTACCGCAGATAAACAAATAACGAATGTCATTGGTCTTTCTCACGCTCTTCTGCGTAATAATTCGTATTCGCACAATATATAACATATAATATAATTCTTAACTGCTCTTGTTTGCAGCGCGTGTTGAATATAAGTACATACATATATTATACATATAAAAAGCATGTGCACGGCACGTCTTTTTATTATACTTTATATCTTGCTCTTTTTTATACATATACACTTATTTCATCTCACTCATGTCACTCGATTACTTATTGTGTAATATGCAAGATTATTAATTAATTTAAACGCTCTATTAATTTTGATGAATGAAAAATTGAGTGCGAGGTCCGATTAATTAGCTGATTTTTTAATTATATATTTATACATGTACCTGGAATAAAAAAGAACAAAAAATAACGATATATATAAGGGAAAAATTTTGGGGAATCCCTCATACCACAATACCTTGGATATTTCTTTTCGCGCGCGTGGATTTTTTAATTGGCTTATGATCATATGTTGACTCGCTGTGTCATTGCTTTGACACATATTATAATAGATGGTACATATATACATTACATACATTCATATACATATAATTTATTCTTTGAACTCTTATTTGATAATAATTAAAGATTAAAAAAAAAATTTTTGTCTAGCAAGTATGTCTCTTAAATATATGTATATTAATCTTTGTTAAATCGTCGCGAAACAGACTTGCATTACACAAAATCACCATAAATCTTTTGTAAACTAAGGCAATTGTATATACAGTATAATACATTATACATATTAAGAGTAAAAAAGACTTTATCTCATAACGGAATTTGGTCTCAAGCGTCTCTTCTCCTTGCGGCTCAAGGCCTTAAGATTCGTCTGATATACATATGTATCATATGTGTGTGTATAAAATACCTCTCCTTAGAAATATCAGTAAAACCCCGCTGCTCAATTGCAAATTCTCGCAAGGTCACGATTTGCCAAAAAAAAAAATTTATGTATATACATATATATAATACCAGCGATCGTCAAAGCTTATCAAAATTTAGGCACACGCGTGTTATAATACTCTTTCGCCTTCTCCCAAGGACGCTTCTTGTGGCGAGCAAAGAAAGAGAGTGAGAGAAAGAAGAGTGTGTGTGTTCATTCGGACGATACCAAAGCCGCGCGTGCAACGTTTGTTTTCCTTGGGGCCTCGGGTTTAAGAGCCCGCGTAATGCGTTATCACGTCGCGCAATCAACGACGCACTTGCTAATTAACCGGCTGATGGCCTATTTTTTTTTTTTCATTTCTTTTCTTCTTTTTGTATTCTGACCCAGCTTATCAAAATTTTTTTTTTTTTTTTTTTTATTAAAGCTCACATATTTTTGTACTCACTAATCAAATCATTCATTTCTCTTGATTTCTTTTTCTTTTTTTTTTAATTCTTTTTTTATTTTGATGATTTCGCGAGCTAATGGCGCGTGCGAGATTGTGTTTTTTGGGAGGGAGGGAAAGAAAAGAGCGCGATTTCGATACTATGACCTCATTACTTATTTCTTTCTTTTATTTACGTATACGTTTAATTAATAAATTATTATTTAACGTAATTGTCTTTAAAATGCGATTAATTACAAAATCATTATTTTAATTTTATGTAATTAATTAATTGACTCTTTCAGTATAGAAAAACACACTTATTCTAACAATTTATCACTATAATTAAATAATCACAGAATATTAGAACTCTTTGATTTCTTTTTTTTCTTAACAATCAAAATTGTAATTCATCCATTTATTGTAAAATAAATCTTGAAACAAGCTGCTGACTTTCCATATTATATCGATACGAGGGCATATATACGTTTTCCCTGCCATGTCGAAATTAGAAACCTCAATCCTGCCGATTCTGTTCAAGACAATCGAGCAAAATGAAAGTAAGACATCCGAAAAAAAAGGGACACACGAGAAATCTTTTGCTTCCTCTTCCTCGCCATGCCATGCGAGGTTTCCCGATTTCTCGTCTCTCTCCCTGGTCGTCCCTCCCTACCTCCTCCTCCATCACAACTCGACTCTCTTATTTGCCCTCAAAACCTTTTTGGTTGGCATTTAACCGTCCAATGCAAAGTTTCGATCTCTATTGAGACGCTTTTCCCTTTCTCTTACTTTAGAGAGAGAGTTCGATGACGTGTAGTTGTATATAAACGAATCGAGGTCTCTCGAGATAATCATATTTGTGAAATGGTGTTGATAATTAGAAAACTTTCAAATTGAATATTAATTTATTAATTTTGTTTGTTTTTTTTTTAGATTTTATTCATTACATATTTAAGAAGGTTAATTACACTATAAATTGAAAAAAATAATTTTACTTTCGTAATTATCAATTACTAAAAATGTCAAATAAGTAAGTTGAATAGTAATACGATAGAATTTTTTTTTTTTTTTAATTAATCATAGAATAAAAATTTTTTTTCCTCTTATAATAAATCATACCCTGTAATTTTGAAAAAGAAGAAAAAAAATTATATTTTGACAGCTAATCAAATTTTCAAATATTATCGATTAGAACGAGGTCAAAGAGACATTTTTTTTTTTTTTTTCATTAAAAAGCCACGAGCGCTCCAAGCATATATGTATATACTACAAACACGCAACAAGTAGATCGCCGAAAAGGGGAGAGATCAACAGCAGCAGCAGCAGCAGCAGTAACAGCCAGTTTGTTAGTATACAAGACATCAAGAGAGTTTCACGACATCGTCAAATCTCTCTTTTTCACTCGTTGTTGAGAGGTCAGCAGGTCACCCACGCTATACCCACGACTTTTTTTTATTTTCTTTTCTTTCTTTTCCATCTATATAATATACATCTCTTTCTCTTTAGATTATTTATATAAAGCTGAGCGTATATACACCTATGTAATTAGCTTACGCGAAAGTGACAGGGATGAAACCGCGAGTACTTATACTATTTAAACGTTACATTACGGAAAATTTCTACTGGTTAAACGTCGTTGTAGTTGTTGTTTGCGCTATTTCAATAAAATTTGTATGCTCTTATATGGATTTAAATATCAACTACACTAATTGTGGTTAGATGAATATATGTAAAAGCGAAATTTTTTTTTTTTATTCTTTATGGTTTTCTTTATACTTGTTTTGATTTAATTGTTCTGTAAAGTGAGTTACTTTAGTTGTTTGCATGCTAATAAAATCAAGATTACTTTAATTATACCTTTATTATTTGTATAAACGTTTCTCTTACTGATTATCAAACGATTATATTTACTTTTATTTAGAAATTTATCGCTGATTCATATATTAAGTTTCGATAATACAAATATTTCAGTAACTAATTTAACTGATTAAATCAAATAAATTTATAGATTATTAAAACTAAATATGATTAATCGATTAGTTAAATCCTCAATTCAAAGTCCATTAAATCGATGTTTACATTTTTACACGATAAAAAAAAAAGGAGAAAACAAGTGTACCAGGTCCAACTAAGAAAATCGATGACATGCTACAAACAAACAAGCAAAGAGAAAGAGAGAAAAAAAAGTAAATCTCTCCAATGGCATATACATTCACTGCCTGCTATATAATATAACACGTATAGACACTTATGCTTGCCCACCATTAGAATCACGACACTGCACGAACTCTTTTTCTTCTTTTTCTTCCCATAGAGAAAAAAGAGAGCTCGACAACAGTCTTGCACACACATAGAGCAGTGTCAGAAGAGAGCGCGGTATGTGTATGGGCAACCCAATTATTCCAACAGTATAAAGAAGTATAAGCATGTCTCTTTCTTTCTCTCTCTCTTTCTTTCTTTCTTTCTTTCTCGCTTGTCAGCAATGGAAAGTGGAGCGCTGTGAGCCAAGGAGCGCAGAAACTTTCGGTTTCACTATCTTTCACTCGAGAGAGGCTCTTGTAACCTCCATTTGCGATCACGTTTTCATATATAGTTGTGTGTGTAAGTGTAAGTGTGTAAGTGTGTATATAAAACTTTCGTATGTTGGAATCGTGAAGAGACTTATGTCTTGAAATATATATATATGTATATAAATATTTTTTGTAAAAGTGACCTTTTTGAAACGCTTTTTCGACGACTTGTGTATATATTGAAAAATTTTGGTGCTTACGGGGAGAGCCCGGATGTAAAGGGAAAAGCGGATGTTCCCCAAAAATTTTGAGGACTTTGATTATATCGAGGTTGTTATTGCTTTGAAGTGGCTCAACATCCTCCAGTCTTTAGATTAATCGCAGTGATTTTTCAGAATTATGATTTTGCACGTGCTGTATATTTTTTGCAAAAATTTTTTATTAATTAATCATGGTATAATAAGAAAAAGTTATTTAAAAAGTTGAATGCATTTAAAAGTATCATATGTATGTATATAAATTTATATCAAACCCAACTTATATAAACACCTCGTTGTACA
Source organism: Leptomastidea abnormis (assembly GCA_030522805.1). Lineage (NCBI taxonomy): Eukaryota > Metazoa > Arthropoda > Insecta > Hymenoptera > Encyrtidae > Leptomastidea > Leptomastidea abnormis. Next base: position 35,227 of record JAPYZE010001934.1, read on the forward strand.
TACTGACCGCGTGCACTACTCGCGAAAAAGAAAATTAAAAAAAAAAGTCTCTATACCTATACTTATAAATCGAATACTAGTATAGCTAAGCCACAGAGTAGTAATAATATAAGTATCTATATAGACAACGACAGCAGCAGTAGCAACACTTTCTCCAAAAGCGAGATCTCGAGAGCCTAGTTTATATATATACAAAGAGAAAAAGAAAGACATTTCCCATTACACACACACTGAGAGAGTAGGAGGTATAAAGTCAACGGCCTCAAGAGACCATACTTAAGCCAATGCAACAAACGCAACAGCATGCACCGTTGCATTATGGCTTTGGCTCGCGAGCGCGCGCGCTAACTCTATATACATAGCGGCTAATGACCGCGTAGATCATTGCACTAACCGGGAAATAAAACGTGCCTCACTCCTCCTGTCCTAGTCGTCGTTCTCCATCCTCTTACTATTTTTCTTTTCTTTTTTTTTTTTACTTGTCGGTGAATTGCACGTTTTCCCGCGATATCTTGGCCCACGTGACGCCTTTCGCGCGACGAGACTTTAACAGCAGTAGTATAGGTCTGTGTGCTTTTTCTCGCGGTATGCTGCTATTTACTATATCTAATATCCAAAGGATTGCGTGTGGTATATGTGTGTGTGTGGAAAGAGAGAAAGAAAGAAAAAAGGGAAAGAGAAAAATATGAAATAGGGGAATGGGTTGTTGGCGCTTTCTAAGACTCCTATATGCGCAACTTTTATGGCTAAATTAACGAAATAGCAAGACTAATACTGTTCTCGCGGGGTCTATAATATATGATGGTATATTATGACCCTTTCAGAAATGAGAGATGCTGATTTCAAAGCTAGAATTTGTGCTGAATGTGTGTTTTTGTGTGTGTGTGTGTGTGTGTGTGTGTGGTTGTTTTGAGATTTGCAGATGAAATTTGAAGAGTTGGGTGTTACGTAGGTGATTGGTATATACGTTGAGGAATCGATTAAAGTTTTTTAGTATTTGATAAGTATTGAAAGAGAGATAGAATTTTAAGAAAAAAAAATTTTCTTTTATGAAGAAAATTGATGATGATGAAAAATCGATGAAAAGTGGTTAGCTCACGTAGGTTTTGTAAAATCATTTGATTTTCGTTGTGCAATTTACAATATTCTCTATTTATTATTCATAAAAAGTTCTTATACAAGTTTTATATTTCATCGATTATAATATACGTGCATAATATTTTGTTTGACAATATGATAAATGTAAAATGAGTCATATCCAATAAAATCGTTCAATTTTTAAAGAAAATTAGTTATTGAATTATAGGTACTCAAAGCACACAAACAACATATTTTGTTAATTTAAAAAAAAAAAAAAAAATCAAAGAATTCCCAGCAGCGAATAATATTTTGATTTCCAAACGTTAATATGGGAAACACACAACTGGTAATCCTATACACATCTGACGCAATAATATAATTCGGTGTATAACCGCGTACAAACGAGTGTCCCATTATCAAACATGATTTAGGCTTTTGATTTTTCTTCCCCTCAGGGCAGGCCAGCAGTCGATCACCAAGTAATCATTGTGACTCTATATTTATACATCACACGGACGGGTCCAGTCGAGCGCGTGCCAATTTTTTTCATAATATATATATAAATATCAATCGTGCCACATGCCACTCTCGAGACTCTCGCTTTCGATATCTCGTTTATATATATGTATGTATGTATACATATATAGCTGTTGCTGAGCGCCGACCACGTTATAATCGGCAAAAAAGAGAGAGAGAAAAAGAGCGTATACATACGAGCTTCGTCTCTCATTATCGGTTGTCGACCTTATATCGTACTGGAAATCACACACAGCTCTCGGAAAGTTCGTTCCCTCGTCATATATGTATCGGCACCGTTGTACGTATTATATTCATAATGCACTCCTGTATTACACATCAGTATAGGAAAATAATTTTTTTTTTCACGATCGGAATAACTTAAATTTTTATATTTAATTATAGATGTATGGTAATAAATATTAAACACGGATAAAACATTTTTATTTTTTTTTTTATTGACTAATTTTTATGGATTTTTTCCTTGTTAGTACTTATTTCTCAGTTAACAATTATAAAATCATCATTAACACTTTCTAAAGTGTACTTAATTATTTGACGAGTCTTTAAATTAATATTCAATTCTTTAGATTCTTCATTTGCTCATTTGATACATACTTCATTTATATACATATTTTATATGACTTCACAGACATTTCTATCTATCTCTGTTATTAAAAGTATTCAAATACTTTATAACAAGTCAAAAAAAAAAAAATAATGTCCCAACAGGTTTATAACCGGCATGTGTATACGTGGGTGTCGTTAATAAGTCACTTTTCGTAACATTACCACTGCATACACACAAACATATACATAAAGTATACATATACACAAGCGAAAATAAATTGCGAATAAAGCGCCACAGCTTTCTCCGCGTCGCAAAAGTAAAAGTTTCTCATTGGCAGCATTACTATTACTATACTACTACTATACTGCTGCAATGCTGCTGTGCAGAAACTTGTTAGTATTATAGGTACGTGTTGCACTCAAAAGTATATATCAACAACATCAACAACCGACTCGTCTCATCCATCACTTGATACTTGTTGTTTAAACGAGAGTCGATTGTAATCAAGAAACGTCGAAACTACTTTTTCTCCCCCTCCTATCGTTTCAATCTTTATTTCACATATATAAATGCTCGATCGATCATCATTCGCCAGCGGCTTTTGGAATTTCGAAATTTTGGAAAAACTATAGGTATATGTGAGGAGGAGGAGACTGTGAATGAGTCATTTTGAGTGATCGATTGGTTTTAAGGTACTTTCTCTTATACTTGAGCGTCTCACTGATTTCATTGTGTGATTTCACACGCTATATTTTAAAGGATGCTAATATACCTGCATGTGTATAGGTAAAGGGTGTAAATAGATCGACTTGACATATAGTAATAGAGAGCTATTATCGCGGAAACATTAATTTACAAAATTTTTTAGGTTATCTAAATAAAAAAAAAGAAAGACATTTTTTTCTATTGCAGGACAATATTTCGCAGAAAACATCATCGTGTGTGGTACCTAAACGATGACTTGCGGAAGTAATTAAAATTCACGAGAGTCCTTATGTGCGAGAGAATCCTTTCTTTTTCTCTCTCATCTTCCGAAGGATAAATAACTGAAACTGAACGAACACTATATATTCGATACTATACTTATAAATAAAACTTGATATCGATGGTGGTAGTGACACGTTCGCACAAACGGAATTTTAATCGCGAACTATGTCAATGTGAATATCTCTCGGAAGTCTGTTGTAAAGTTTGTCGAGATTTACAATGGCTTAATTTGTATTCAAATGAAAACTGACCTGAGTCCTGATTCTTTGTGTCCTCCTCGGCTGAACACGAATTCTCTACTTCTTTTCGCTCGATTTTCCCTTTTGTGCATACACATACACGTGCTTTTATATATATATAGAGGTGTATTCAAAGTGGGTAAAGTTAGTGCCGTAATGAAAGAAATATTTTTAAGTTTCGTATGTGTAAGGTATTAGTAAAGGGTTCGTTAAGGTGCTTATTCAAATGTGTACTCTGAGAAAGTGATGACAGATCGATCATTTTTTTTTATATGATTAATTTTTACCTGGAAGAATATAGTACTTTTTGGAATGGGTTAAATAAATTTTTAAATCATTCAATACTTTTTTTAAAAATAAAATAGAAATACTATTAAATGGTAGGAATAACACATCTATAAATGTTAATATTTATTTACAACCTAAAAAAATATTAAATGTTTAAAAATGATTATTTATTTTTATAAATATACAAATGAGCATTTTTAATAAATTTTCAGAAAATAATCTTTTAAAAAACTTCTATAAAAATAAAACATTTTGTTATTAAATCCTTTTAAATCGTATTGTCAACAGTTTGCATAGCGCAGTGGTTATCATGTGTATTTTACACGCCCAAGGTTCCCAGTTTCATCTCGAGAGGAAACAGGTTTTTTGCTTAAAAAAAATATTGATATTCATATATTTATTGTATCTCGAATAAATATCAATAATCATTATATCAATAATAAATTTTTTTGCAATCGTAATAAATATTTTCATTCAATATTAATTAATTTTAAAATTATATTAATTAATTATCACGTAAATCAATAAATCATTCTCGTTTTCTTCCTTTTTTATCAAGGTTAAATTATAATAATTAGATGCATATAGCAACTTCTGAATTACATAATTTTCTTATGCTCATAGATTTATCATACGAAAAATTATGTAAACGTTTTAGATAAAATTGACACTAATGTTGAGTTGTAAAATACGTCATTCGTAAAGTAAATGCCGTTAAATAAAGAAATCAACTTTATCGACTTTTTTTAATAATCAAATAATTTAAAATATTTTTAATAAAAATTTCTTTTAATAATTTATTTATCACATTAATATTAATTGTTTATATTATTTATAAAAATATTTTTATAATTTTTGTAATAAATAATTTATTATTTGTTATTATTTTAATAGTTATTTAATATAAAATTAAAATTTATCAAAAATTTCCTACGAATATTTAAAAAAAACTCAATAGTTATATCTAGTTTCTAGCGTTCCCGTTAAGTCGGTCAGTAACAGGCACAGCCCCAACGGTTTCCGTAGTGTAGTGGTTATCACGTGTGCTTCACACGCACAAGGTCCCCGGTTCGAACCCGGGCGGAAACAGAAATTTTTTTTTATCATTTAATTTTTTATTTTACATTTTTTTAAGCACGTATTTATAAATTTTACGTCAATTTTTTAAAAAATTTGCAACATTAAATTTTATTATTTTTCAATATAAAAAATAATGAACAGATAATAAAATCTTACGAAAAAATTTTATTGCGTTATAAAAAAATAATTTATTTAAAAAATCAATAAAATAAACAACATTTACATTTTTGATTAAAAAAAATAAAATACTCCACAATAATAAACGAAACCCTTGAAAAGCAGAACGAGCAATTGGACAAAAAAAAAATTGAAGTATATCAGAAAGTCAAGGGGAGAATTGGTTGTACTGAGGGGGAGGAGGGGATATATAGACAGAGAAGAGGCATAGGTCTCAGGGCACGTATCGAAGGTTGGCCGTAAAAAGTGCCCAAAGAGACCTCGCGAAGGGAGAGGCGCGCAAAGGACAGCAAGGTGGGTGGAGAGGTAAAAAAAAAACGTCCGAGGACAGACGAAGGGAAAAGACAGAGAGAAAGAGAGACGAAGCGCGATAAGTCGAGCTGATGGTCGCGCGGGTGCGAGTTCGTGTCTGTGTATAAAAAAGAATCGGCGCTGTAAATAATAAAAAAAAAAGAAGATATCTCTCCCCCCCCCCCCCAAAAAAAAAGATAGAAGAAGATGAGAAGCAAAAGAGTGAGAGAGAGTTGAAGAGGGGGTTAAGACGAAGGGCGCGGCCGAGACGAAGAAAGAAAGAGAGCGATCATTCGTGGGCGCTTGGGCAGAACGCTACACTCGGGAGTTATAGGTATAGGTATAGGTATAGGTAAGGTATAGAGTACTACGGGAGAGAGACAGAGAGCCACCACTACCACCACCAACACCACGCTTGCCCTTGCACCGCGTTCTCTCTCGACCTTGAGACGGCTTCCCTAACCTTCCCTCCTTCTCGGACCGTACGGGTGCACGTCCTCTGTTATATTGCTGTGTGTGGCGACGCATCCTTTGCTCTTGCCACCACCACCGTATGGATCTGTAAAAGAGAGAGAGAGAGAGAGAAAGGGTAGGCGGAGGGAGATTCCGATATATATATATATATATATATATATACGTATGCTGGTGGCTGCAGGTTCTCTCCCTCTCTCACCTGACAGGCTCTTGATTCTCCTTCTTCTCTTTCTTTCTGCCATTCGTTCGTCGTCGTCGTCTTCGTCCTCCGTCAGGACTCGATAATGTTTTTGGCCCTGAATCTTTGATGATGTTTCGCTGCACATATATACCTTTATATATACCTGTATATAATCGAGTATAGGACTGTTGTAGTTTGTGAATGCGAATCGCGGCGTGCGCGTTAAAAGAGAGAGAAAGAGAAAGATAATAAATGTAGTTTTTGAGACTTCGATTCTTTTTCCCTTATCCTTCTCTTACTTATATTTAACCCCATGCACATTTGAGACGAGACAAGCATAAATTACTGGCTATTAAGTTGTAAGTATAGTAGTTTCTTTTTTTTTTTTTTTGAGAGTGGTTGGCTGTATTACTATTTTATTTTTTAAATAATTATTTAGTCCTTTTAATAATAATAATAATAAAATCCTGTTTATTAAATGTAATAATAAACATAATAAAGAAAATGAAATATAGCTTATGTTCAAGTTCGAGGACATTTTGGTACTTTTATTACTATATATTATATACATATACCAAGCAAATGTATCTCTTTTTCTCTTTTTTTTTTTATTTAACAGCATCTCGTTTTGATGTTATCTCCAGTACCAACATGACCGATGCCATCCTCTTCCAATTTCACCTGCTCCATTTTTCGAAATTCCAAAATGTCTTATAAGAGAGCGCATGATGTGAATTCGAAAGCGAGAGAAGTTTACTTTCGGGCGTTTATATATATATGTTTGTTGTGGGTTATAGGGGAATCGGTAACTTTTACAAAGTCGCGACAAAAGCGATCCCTTGAGAGAGTAAGAGAAAGAGAGAGAAATTGCAGAGTCGCTTATACGATGAAAGTCCTTCGTATACTAATAACTTTCTCTCTTTCGCTTGCAAAAATATCGCTCTTGGCTCTCTACTCTTTTTTTTTTTTTCTCTCGAGCATCTGTTTCAATTTGCGGGTCTATACACCGCGTGAACTACTCACCTCCAATTTTTACTTTTCTCTCACTTTTGCTCTCGAAGCGATTTTAGTCGCGCCTCTAGATATAATACTCTTCGCTAAAGAACAATTGTTTTTTTTCTATTTTGTTTTTACGCGTTCACGCATAAAAAAAGAAAATCAAGCCTTCTGTTTCTTTTACAAGCCTGCATTCCTTTGTGTATGTTTTTAGGTGAGAATAGTTATTGAGCGTATCTTAATCTGCTGTAATTTGTAAGCATAGACGAAAGGAATTGGTTGATGAATTTTTTTTAGTATTTAAATCTATGGACTGTTAAAAAAAATAAAAGAAGTTTTTTTTATATTGATACCGTACATTTTGTATAATGAAAGAAGCTTTCTTTAGAGCAGCTTGAGAAGCGATTAAACATGTATATAAACGAATGGAAGTTTCAGACTTTTTTGAGAGATGTATGTGTATATCGCTTATCAACTTCATTGAGTTATCGTTTTTCTTCTCATGACTAAGTCAATTAAACACGACCTTGGAATTATTTTTTATCGAACAACGAGATTTGTCAACAAGAACTCTTTTTTTTTCTTCTTTTTCTTCATCTTCTTCTTTTTATTCTTTTTGAACTACAGGTCACTTTTTTTAATCGACACTTTTTGCATATATCTAAATTTATTAATACTTCTTTTGTAAATTAAGTGAGGTATAAAAGAATACATACATTTTTTTTTTTTTTTCATTAATTGGGTTACTCAAACATTTTTTTTTTTAAAGACTCATTTGACGGTATATTTTATTTGATAATTAAAATCATTTAAATTCAATTTTCTTTATTACCTAAAAATTATTTAGTTTTTCATAAAAGCTACATTGCTACTAATCATAGAAGATATAAAAAGTGAAAATAAAAAAAAATATATGAAAAATGAATCTACGTAATTTTTTTCGACAGCTTGCAAAGATTCTAACGTTGATATTTGTGAAAACAAAGCACGACAAGACCATTATTTACAGTAAATATGTCTCTAATATCGACTTAGTTGTTACCTCAAGGCCAGCCAAAAACCAATTTACTTTTTTCTTACATTTTTTTTTTTTATTTGTTGAATTAGAATCGCTTAGTAGCTTAATAAAAACTTTCATTTTACATCATTGAAATAATAAGTTAACATACGTATGAAAATTAAAATAATCATATTTTTACTGAATCCCTATAAAAATAATTTATAAAAATACACAAATTTAGTACCCTTTTATTTACTAAAAATCAAGTTGAAATAAAAATGTAAAATTCTCAAGTCTTTTCAGTACGTCATGAAGCTTGGAATGTAAAAAAATGCAGCAGAGTGATTTTCTTTAGTTAATTTAGAATAGCATCAGATACGAAAGTTACGACCGAGAGTCTGTTCAGCAAGTGTGTAAGTCTTTTACAGTTTGTCGGTGGTACATTGAAAGCTCGCTTCACAGCCTTTTTCATTTATATTTTTATTTTTTATTCTTTTATTTATACCGCATCTTTTACGATCTTTTGTGTCTCATTACTCTTATACATCTGTATAAGTTTATGTGTGTGTGTGTGTCCTATACGTAAAAGCTTCGGCGCGCGGAAAATTCTCCAGCTAATTTCGATTCCTGAACTAAATTAACGTGTCCCCATTCCACATACGTTTCCAAAGTCTTATATTTAGAGAATTAAATTCTCAACCTTACCCTTTTCTTTCCCTTTATGCGAGAAGCTGCTACAAGCTTAAACTTAACGACAAGCTATAAAATCAGCCGCATCATCATCATCATCATAATCTCACGACTTCATGCTTCATTTGCATCGGTAATCATAAAAAGTAAAAAATTCAATAAATAATGTCATGGCAGGCTTAAATTGTCGATTAATGAAAACATTAATGCACATATTTATACATGAAAGCATATGAAATCCCATAAAGAGGAGAGAGTGGTAACAAGTTCTTCTTTTGCTATATCCAGCTTCATCCCTAAATCATACCTAAAAGATCGCGAGACGAATCTCGCCAATTAATCTTAATTAATTCACTCAGTGTATACATATAAAGTCGGAAAGTGAAAAAGTAACCTACTGCTGCTACGGCTACTGCTTCTGATATTTCTTGATCAGGCGCAATAACCGGCCGCTTTTTGAAAATATATACACGGCCTCATTTATTCGAGAGAATCGGTGATATTTGTCATGAGTAAGCATGTAAGACCAGCTGCAAATCCGCAAGAGTCGAAGTCTTATCGATGTTACGCTTTCTTTTTTTTTTTTAATTTTTTTTTTTTTTGAGAGCAAAGTGGTTTAAGAGGCGATAAAAGTGTATGAGCTTTTACCTTAATAATTTATATTACTAATTTTTTTACTTTCTCAAAGAAAATGTCTTTTAAAAAAACAAAATTAAAAAATTATATTTATTTTACGAACCTAATAATATGCCTTTCGGCTTTATTTCAGAGACACAAAAGTTTTGTTCCCGCGCGAGCCACACAAATTCGAACGTGCTGCGAAAGCGCAAAAGGGCTCGACAAGCCAAAAGAAGAACAAGACGATAAAAAAAAAAGAAATAAGTTAAGAAAGAGCAGCTCAAGCAAAGTGAAGAAGGGTGTGAGAGGGATGGAAAGAAAATAAAAAAAAAGAAGTTGCATCGAGCAAGGACAGGCTGAAAAATAGAAAAACGCAGGCGCGAGAGAAAGAGCCAGGCAAAGGACCGGAGAGTGAATTAAAAAAAAAAAAATAACAACCTATACGCGAACGTCGACGCGAGCATTTTTGAAAAGCAAATAAGGAAAAAAAAAGAAAGGAAGAGAGAGAAAGAAGGGATATAGAGAGAAGAAGGAATGAGGAAAGTAAGCAAAAAGGACGGAAGGGTAAAAATGAAATAAAGAGCGATGCATACATATATAGGATAGGAGGGAGAGAAGAAGAAATCGTCGACCTCCCTTCCCTCCTTTTCACCCTTCTCTCTTTCTCTTCTCTTAGAGAGTAAAGAATCGAAAAGAGAGTAATCCATAGCACGATAGCTGGCATATACTGGAAGGGCAGTCGAGGTCCAAAAAATAAAAAAAAATTAGTAGCCGTGTAGGGCCCGAAAAGAGAACCAAGCTCTCTCGCGTAGAAAGAAGAAAAAAAGAAGAAGAAGAAGAAAGAGGAGGAGTAGATGGAAGAAAGAGCGCACGCGTGCGCGAGAGCGGGACGCGTGTGAGAACGGAAAGGGGGAGGATACGGGCCAAAGCCAAAGGAGAAATGAAAAAGGTCGCGCAAGAGAAAAAAGGAAGCATCAGCAGCAACAGCAGTTTGTGCACTGCACGCATATCTTTCTTTCTCTCAGGGCTTCTCGCGAGACTGCACTACACACAGACACACACACACACACACACATACTCTTTCTCCCAGCATATATCGAACCCTTACGGACACTAAGATCACTGTAACTGCAGCAACCCGCGAGATGAAAAAGAAGAAGAAGAAGAAAAAGGGCCTGGGTATAAGGGAGAACTTCTGCCGAGAAAAATAAAGAAGCGCGACCTGCTGCTGCTGCTGATGCTTCTCTCCTTCTTTTCTTTATACCCTGCGCCTCTTTCTTTTGCGTTAGAAGACGACGACGAAGAGGACGCAGCGATGAAGAAGAAGAAGGAGGAGGAGGAGGAAGGATGAGAACGGCCAAGAAGCAGCAGCAGCAAAAGGAGGAGAAGGTGAAGGAGAAACGATACTAGGGAGAAGCTCCTTGCCTTCTCTTACTCTCTCTCTCTCTCTCTCTCTCTCGAGGTTAACGCACGCTGGTAGACGCAAAAATCCCTTCAAGGTCGGTGCATCCCTATACGCGCTCTCTCACACGCGCCCAAAGACCCCATAGCCACACACATGTATGTGGATATGTGCGTTCGTCGCGTCCGGTGGTCAACACATATACACATACTCCTTCTTCTTATTCTTTTTTTTTATCTTCCACATCCCCACCCATTTTATTCCTTGCGCTTCGAAGTAGTCTACGTTATGTGCATGTTCTTCTACCTGTGGGACATATGCGAGAACGATCGCATATATGTGAGGCTAGATTCACCCACGTGATTTTTGTTGGTCTATTGGGATATGACTTTAAGAGAGGATTATTGCTTTTGTATCTTGCAGAATAACAGGAGCATAATTTTGACGTTGATGATGTTCTGTGTAAGTGTGTGAATATCATCAAAACACTGGTGGTACTTGATAAATGTTCAAGTTATTGCTTACGATCTATTCAATTTCTATTGTAGGTATAAGTATAAGCGAACTAATATATGGAAATAATGTTTTTAAAAAATTCAACTACTTTGATGTAATAATAAAATTGAAAAAAATAGTATATTACGACACGTGGCCAGAAAGTTCGAGTTCCCGGCCTGGGGGTTATGTACGGCCGAGGCGAAGCCGAGGCCGTCATAAACCCAGG
>JAPYZE010001935.1:0-18721 GCA_030522805.1 Leptomastidea abnormis
GATACTTTTTAAGAATCCCCGATACTCCAGCATCGATTACTTTTGGTTTACTCGATTATTTTACTCGGATACTTTTTTCGAGTATCGCCCATCCCTAATATAAAGGCATCCCCGCTGGTAGGGGCCAGTCGAGGTTACAGCAGCAGCAACAGCAGCACGCGGACCATCCCAAGGCCGAGGAGGCAACGCCGTGGCAGAGCGGGTTGAATGACTCGCAGGACGTCGACCGCGCCACGAGGCATATACCTAGCAGCAGCAGCAGCAGCAGTAGTAACACCGGGCAAATGAAGACTCTCGCGACCCTCGAGTTGTGGTAGCCAACCAAAGATCCTCTCTCTCTTTCTCTCTCGCGTAAATTACAGATGCATTTGCGACCCGGCTTTGTGATGCTATACCTGTTACTCCAGCAGGACTTCAACTTCTCGCGATACATGAAGGATATTTTATATGTATAGCTATCACAAGAAATCGATCAGAGACGACAATTAATTGACGATTATGCTCTCTTTGAACTGTTAGGTGTGTGCTTGAATATTATGAATGGCATTAGAATTTAGACTGATAATAATTTTTAAAAAACTAACAATTTGCAAAACAAATAAATTTGCTTTTTAATAATTGATGATAAAATCTGATTGAACTATTAATGATCAAAGATTTTATGCACTGCTTCCAATGAAATGAAGCATCGTAGCTGTATTTTGTTATATTTTATATCTCGAGACCGCAAATGTCACGAACGATTAGAAAACTGCATAAAAGTCAAACGTATAATTTTAAATTGATTACCCGAAAAAAAGTCTATGAAAAAGATAAAGAGAAGAAACGAGAGAGAGAGAGAGAGAGAGAGAGAGAGAGAGAGAGAGAGAGAGAGAAAAGGAGAGAGGGAGGTCTTTTGCGGCATGGCCATATACGAAGCATACGTCTCGAGTCGTCAGAATGTAAAAAAGCATTACGCGAGCGCAAACGCGCCGGAGTAGAGTGTATGTGCGTTGATGATTACGAGGCTTTTGCGTACATTGAACTCTAACTCTTTCTCTCTCTCTCTTTCTTTTTCTGTTGGCCGACCGGCGAAACCACATCTTTTCTTTCTCTCTCTATAAACCATCGCCTTCCCCACTCGCTCTTACACATTTTAAAATATTTAATTCCTTTAAAGACATCCTCCTAAATTATACTCTTTGGTTCGTTAGGGAAAGACCGTCTAGTAAGGCCGTTCAGAGCTACATATTTTTGATGAAACAGACTAATTTTCAAATATGTTAAAAAGATTTTGTTGGTACCATTTGTCGCTTTTCTTTTAAGTCTCAAAACCTATGAGGCTATAGGTACTATAGACAGCACTAGTTATTTACCTGACATCATTCAGTAGGCATTAGAATTTACAACAATTATTATTCAAAACGCGCTGCTTATCTAAATTTTCAATTACACTTTACACGAATCTTTTCATTGATTTCTCCTCATTTATTTCCTTTTTCATTTCCATAAATACATATTCATCCCCCACTTCTTTCAGACGATAATTGATGATTTATGATTTCTAATCAAATCATTGACGGTACACTATATATACAATGCAGGATAGATTTTATATTTATGCATGGATATATAGATACGTTAGCTTATTTATAAAAAAAACTTGTATTTAAAAAATTATGGGCCTGTAGCAGTAAAAATTTTGGTGCCGAGTGCGTCGTCGTCGTCGTTGCCTTGTGTTCTCCAAGGTCGAACGAGTCGGCACAGCGCGTCAGAGATCGTTGACTTTATATATAGGGAGGGAAGAGGAGGCTCGACCTCGTATTCCTCTTCTTTCCTCTTCCTCCTCCTTAGACCTTCTTCTTCTTCTTCTTCTTCTTTGTTTTCTTCTCTTTTTTTTCTGTTGCCCTCTACTTTTCGCTTCTCCGTTTTCTCTCGGATCCCTACTCCTTTATTTTAAACACACATCTTTTTCTCGTTCTCCCCGAGGTTGTCTGCTCGCCGGTTCTTATAGGCATAGGAACATAGGCTCACCGCGAAGAGAACATCACGCGGAGACTCATTCGAGGATACCAGTATGAGATTCCAGCTCCTTGCTTTTTTTTTGGATCCTTATTCATTTATTAATTTTTTTTTGTCTCGACGACGCTAGTTCGTCAAATGCTTAAAAAAAAATTTTTTTCACCGACCTTCTCTCTTCTATCCTCTGGCCTCGCTTTAGAATGATATCGTGATTCAAAAAAGAATATTTTTAAATATTTTCAAGTCAGATATATTTAAAAGTTAAAAAGATGTAACTTATTTTCTAAACAGACGTCTTTATATAGACTGTATCAACACGGCTGAAAGAGTTTTAGTGTTGTTTTCTGTTGAATTATTTAATCCGGTGGTAAAAGAAATCAGACGCCGAGTATATGTCATGATATAAAATGTAAAATTGTAGTAAAATTAAAGTATAAGGGCGTTCGTGCCCATCTAATTAAGTAAAAAAAAAAAAAGAAAAAAGGGAGAAGAAAAAAGCAGTCTCGCGTCTTTCAAGCTCTGTCCGGGAGGTCAACTGTTTCTTATCTATATAGCAAGCTCCAAAAGAGCATATTATCCAAACACAAACACACACACCCATGTATACATCGCGGGCTATTAATAGACGAGTGGGGGGTGAGCGCGTGGGATATATCAAGAGAAGTGAACTATAAAGTGGAAAAATCCGATTTTGAAGAGTGACGCGATATACATATTATGTTTGTCGCCTCGGCACTAATATATAACGCGCTGCTGCTGCTGTTGCTTGCTAATCTCTCGCTCCCACTACTGCATATATTATATGTACAAATAGGTTTGCGACTGGTATACCTATATAGAGAGAGAGAGAGAGACAAGAAAAGAAAGAGAAAAAAAGATAAAGAAGGAAACGATATGCATACGTGTATTACGTAAAAAAGACTTCAAGTTCAAATCGTCCCTGACTTGAGCACGGGACGCACGTGTATATAAAGGTGGTATACACAGTCATGATATAGATATGTATGTGTGTATGTGTGTACGTTTACGTATATGTGTAAGAGCATACGGTTATTAAAGCGCTCAAGCGCGTCCAGGGCCATCGTCGTCGTCGTCGTCGTCGTAGTCGTAGTCGTAGTCGTCAACGACGGCGGGCATATTATAAGAGCTGCGGTGGCGTGCGGTTCGGTGATGTGTGCGTTCTCGCGATGCAGTCACGCCTCCTCTATAATACCCCTTCCACCAGCTTCTCTGATGGCCCCTCCTTCGTCCAAGCCAAGAAATTACCCCTGCATATATCGAGCCACCTATACCTATATATGTCTATCTATATGTAATAATGCAAGTGCTTGATGAATTGCAAACACTGCTCCCTTCTCCTCCATCTCTTATCTGGATTTTCATTGTTGTTGCATAAAAATAAATGTGTGTACACGTATATTTTTATGCAAAAAAAAAAAATGCATTAGTATTACAATCACTCGGCTTTTTCTGTCATTAACTTATCATTAATTTAATGTGTGCAGGTGAAAGTGGTAAAATTCAGCTACATGTGGACGATAAACAACTTCAGTTTCTGCCGGGAGGAGATGGGCGAAGTTCTGAAGTCGTCAACGTTTTCAGCGGGAGCCAACGATAAATTGAAATGGTAAGTTCGCTCTTGAATTAACAAAAAAGCTCAGTTTGATTTATTTATTTATTTGTGCACATGAAACGCAGTGCAAGCTTTAATTTATTTTTTTACGTATTCCTTGCAGGTGCCTACGAGTGAATCCCAAGGGTTTGGATGAAGAAAGTAAAGACTATCTATCTCTTTATTTACTTCTTGTATCCTGTAATAAATCTGAAGTAAGGGCCAAATTCAAATTTTCAATTCTTAATGCCAAAAGAGAAGAAACCAAAGCGATGGGTAAGCCGATTTTTTTTTTTTTTTTTTCAATTCATTATATGACGTAATTCATGAAAAATTTATTATTCCTAATGCAAAAATTTTTTATTTAATTTTGCAGAAAGCCAACGAGCATACAGGTTTGTTCAAGGAAAAGACTGGGGTTTTAAAAAATTCATAAGAAGAGACTTTCTCTTGGACGAAGCAAATGGCCTGCTACCCGATGATAAACTCACGATATTCTGCGAGGTAAAATAGCTCATAAATACTTACTGATTCCTGCTCAACTTAAAAACAAAAAAAAAACCAATATGTCAAGTTCTTGTGCTCTTGTCTTACCTTGTACGTGTGTTATTCAGGTGAGCGTAGTCGCCGACAGCGTCAACATATCCGGCCAGAGCAATACGATACAATTCAAGGTGCCCGAATGCCGGTTACCCGACGATCTTGGGCTTCTCTTCGAAAATCAAAAATTCAGCGACGTCACGCTTACCGTCTGCGGCAAGGAGTTTCAGGCGCACAAAGCAATATTGGCCGGTCAGTCGTATTTCATTAAAAAGATGTTTTGTCGACAAAAGCACTACTGGACGTCTTTGTTTCACTGCTTGAAATACAAACTTTGCTCTTCTATTTCATTAGCTTTTTAAGTGTAACGATAACTGGATATATCTCTACTATATCCAGCGAGAGTTAAAAAACGTACGATAAATATTTGCATGCCGGAAGTGCAGACATACGTACAGCGCTTGTAAATATTTAAGCGATGTACGTGTATTACATGAGCCAAGGTTTCAATTCTTGCGTAATGAAAACTTAACGCGTTTGTAATGGCTATTATATTTAAAAGATTATCTCCATGATCGCGTAAAGTATCATTGTCACAAAAGGGTCTCTCTATTCCAGGCAAGAACAACGAACACTTGAGCAATCGACGTGCTCTTGCGTTTCTTTTTTTTTTCACTTGCTACGCGCATGCTTTAATTGTCAAGTTCACAACGACTTATCCATTAACCTTAATTTTTTTTTAATTTTTCATCTGAACACAAAATTATTAAATGCATTCTTAATTAAAGTCAAGGTTTTTCCCGATGCTCTCTATATATTTTTTTATCTGGATCAACCGATACCTAGATTAATGTTTTTTTTTTAAGCAAATATTAGCCTAAATTTATTTGTACAAAATCAGATTCATTTTATAAAAAGCTTTAGTATTTTAATTTAAATTAATTAATGTATAAGGAAGATAAATAAATTAATGAAAGGTCCCTTCGAATCTTCCACAGCGCGGAGTCCTGTCTTCTCCGCTATGTTCGAGCACGAGATGGAGGAAAGAAAGCAGAACCGAGTCGACATAACTGACGTTGAGCAGGACGTGTTTCGGGAGATGCTACGATTCATTTACACGGGCAAGGCTGCGAATCTCGAAAAAATGGCTGACGACCTGCTGGCCGCCGCCGACAAGTACGCGCTCGAGAGGCTGAAGGTCATGTGCGAGGAGGCGCTTTGCACGAGCCTAGCCATCGACAACGCCGCCGAAATCCTGATTCTCGCTGACCTCCACAGTGCGGATCAGCTCAAGGCACAAGCTATTGATTTTATTAACACGTGAGTATCCGCTACACTTTAGTTTAAACTGTATTTTGTCAGTTTCTTCCTTTTCTGATGGTCATTAAAATGTTGGCAGCCTTACTAACAGGTAGACTAATTTTTTGCTTTAAAACGTTTTTTCAGACACGCCACGGACGTGATGGAAACGGCGGGATTTAAATCGATGGTGACATCGCATCCAAACCTGATAGCTGAGGCTTTTCGGGCTCTCGCCACTCAACAGATACCGCCTATTGGTCCACCCCGGAAACGAGTTAAGCAGAGCTGAAAGCAGTCGCCTCTGATATCGGGTACAACAACAACCACCACCACCACAACAACAACAACATCACCCCCGCCTCTTTTACATCCTTCTTAACTTTTGTGTACAGTGGAAAAAAAAAGAAAAAAAATAAGGAGTAGTGATAAATAAATGTTTCCTAGTGTGCCACAACTGTGGTTCACTCAAAATGAATATAAAACAAAATAACGAGGGTTGCGAGTTTATCGATAAACGGAAGTAGTGGTTGTAAAGACAGATGGAGCAAAGGAAAAGGAAAAAGAGCCGAAGGGACGGGGGAGTGATCGGAAAGAATAAGAGACAATGAAAGAGACATTAACACAATGATGGAGGTGAGAGCAAATGAGAGATATGAATTAAGCAAAGTAATGTCAGTGATGACCATTGGATAATGCGGGCCAATTTGCTTAACACTTTTACGAACAGTGAAAAAAGATGACAGGCAGAGAAAGAGAGAATGGTTGCGCGCCGATGGCAGAGAAAAGTTTGTGAAAAACATTGTGTGATAGACAGAGAACTTTATTGAGTACGTCCCTCCTCTCGTCGCTGCTCACTCGGAAATGAAAATAGCGAACTATTAAGTGAAGGACAAACAATATGTTACGGAACCTGTACACACACACATTTACACAATCGCCGAATTGTCATTTTTCTCAATGGGGGGCAGGAACCAATGTCCTCCTATTAATGAGCATTTTGCGCAACAAGTCTATTGCTGAAAAACAAATGAGGTGCTCAACAAAACGTGATAAGCGCCTGCTCGACTTCTAAAAAATCGTTCGAGGTGGCTTTTTTCTTTTGCTTGAGACACACACATACACACACACAAGGTACAGAGCGGATGTTCATTCCGACTTTTGCTTCCATGAAAACAAGAGGATATAGGGATGAAAAATGTAGCTGATCGAGAGCAGCCAACAGAGGACCAAGATGCGATCGATTCTCGCTACGTTGCCACAAAACAACATAGATGATGTGATAGGCGTCAGCCAGACGATTAACAATTTTGTTCCTTTGTCAGCGGATCAAACGATGCCTCCCGTCAAAGAAAAAAAAAATATAAATAAATAATTAAATAAGAAGCCCTTAGTCTGGCTTGAACCCTCGGATCGGGTTCTGTCGGGAGGCTCTAGATACTTTGTTTATTACCGGATAGTAATTTTTAATTGTAAATCATCAAACTCTTCCAGAATGGAGTAAATGATTCTAGTTAGCGTTTTATATGATCTCTTTCTCTCAATATGTACGATTATTATTACTATTAATGCTATGCGCAACCTGTGCCCTGTATTTTTGTATATTTTTTGCCTGCAGATATCCTTATTGATACTTCACTATTCTTTAACTTTAATTTCGTTTTTATTTAAAATGAAATTGCTTAGCAAAAATTCAGGCACTCATTTGCTTCTTTTTCCTTTTTTTTTATGTTTTAAACGAAATTAAGAGAATAAATAATAATTAAACAACTTAACTACTTGAATTTGTGATTTTTGAAAAAAAATATTTAGGGTTGTCCATAATTTATATAAAAATATTACTTTTAATTGTGGAACTCATCATACATAAATTAATAATTTTTTTTTAATTTATCGTCATATTGTACCCTTATTCCAATGATTGGAGTAGAAAAGAAAGATAAAATTTATGCTGGCGTTTATTAGACGTAAAGTGGCAAATATCGCAAAAATATTAAATAAAATGTATAGTGAGCGTTAGTCAATAACAGTATGAACTATTAATCGTTTTGTGTAATTAATTGTTAAAAGTTGCAAGAACGAAATGATGCGAACTGAATTATGGGCAACCAGAGGTAACAATAACCATCATTTGTACTATACTGGCTTCCTGATCCTCCAACTTAGTTTTATCAACAATTTTAAATCTAATACCCTAATATTACACTAATGACGATGATAATGAATATTAATGCCATACATGTTCTGTGATAAGTCCATTGTAACAATTGCAACTGTAACTTTTGCTCTTGAAACTCGACGCCACGTCCTAATTAGTCGATGATCCTGGCAGCCAGTGAAGATATCTATTAAGTATCGACCTCTGTTGGACAGCCCCATAATATTAAAGTCGCTGAGAAATCGCTCTAATGTACATAATATCTATATTTTGTAAGAAAATGTCAAACTTTGCTTCAGTACAACATGCAAGTGATTGATAACTTATAATTATATTGGCAATTTTTCCGTTATCTTAAAAATTCAAAATTTTTTAGTTTATGCAATGGGATTAAATATTAAAAAGTAACAATCGCTGTGTGTGTGACTAAGAGTTTTGTAAATTGACATTGACTCTTGTGTAAAGTTCATGTATGTAAAATTACGTTTATTAAACTGGAGCCTAAAAAAGAAAATAAAAATAAAAAATGTATGCAGATAATTAAAATTTTAATTAATAATCTATAAAGTGTAATTGGGACTGTCCGACAAACAATGCAAAAAGATGATTAAGTATGAAGCTAATGAGTATAGCGAGCCAATTTGAAAAATGCAAAAAGAGTTTGTAATAATCACCTTTTTTCTTAAATAGTAATACAGTTCGAATGAAAGTTATTGTTTAATAACACAGATCTGCAGCAAGAATATATGAGCGTATGACTGGATAATTTGATAAATCAAGTACAAGTAAGACAAATGTTACCTCATCATGAAAATCAGTACTAATGTGCTATGGATTGCCAATGTTTCTTTGTCCAATGCACTTCCATATTTACATTGCATTTAACTTTGAAGCTTTTTGTTACAAAAACAACAATAGCAATCCTTAATGCTAAGTACTATTCATCAATACCAGCTCATACATTCATTTTTCCATTATTTTAAGTCATTGCACCACATCAAATAAATTACATTTTCATTATAAAACCATGTGATGATTATTTACCCTATATCAAATAAATTTATATTGAAAAATTATTAAAAAAAGGGTTTAGAAAAAAAAAAAGAGGAAAACTTAAATATGTAAAAAAACGGTCAACAGTCATTTTATTTCTCTTTGGGTGGATATTTTTTATGATAATAAATAATTAAACATTTGATTTTGCATATCAGTTGCAGTAATCACTTTTTGTCACTTATTCAGACTGTTTGAAAAAATGTATTCTGTCTTTTCAACTTGTTAAGGTAACTAGCGCTTCCACAACATTTCCTCTGTGTTCTCTTAAAGTTTGTTCCGCACGATTTCTACTAATTTCCATTTCTTTCATCTGTACAATAAATAAATATAAGTAAGAGAGAAATTACAAGTAAAATATAAGCTTTGTAAACCAATGTTCTTACAATTAAATCCACATCTTCCTTATTGATAGACACCTTTAACAGTTCTTTTTCTTTTGCTTTTCTCTCCTCAACTTCTTTGTTACGTCGATCTCCAATTATGCTCATAGCCTAAATGATAATATATAAAAATAATCATTTATTTTATGATAATATGAATAAATATTTAAAAAACAAACATTTTTTTATTTCAAGATTTTTATGTAGGTTGTATAGGTTAGAAAGCTCATTTTACAAGTCATCAAATTAGTGTTTTTAAATGAAAAAAATTTTTTAAAATGCTGATATTAACATTTGCTGTCTAAAGCGTTGAGAATATAAACAAGAAAAAAAGCACTTTGAAAGAGGCAGAGAAAAACTCACACTGGATAGACCCTCAGAAGACGATATTTCCTTTTCTTCGGCATAGTCTGTGACTTTTTCCAAATCTGCAGCTCCACTATCATACTTGGCAGTCTTCTTCTGCGATTTTTCTTGCTGGACCTCATCCGAGTCTCCATTTACATCTTCGTCTGCCATAATGTTTTATAATTTATTATTAATAAACAGATAGTCAAATGATACTTTTAGGTTTTGGCAAGGTGGATTGACAACCCATGCAGATTCTTAATGCGCGTGTGCGCGGCTTCTCACTCTCTCACAAAACGCCATCTAGCTGCACGTTTTAATTTTTAAATTTGTTATAAGTGAGTATAAATCAGTTAAATTTCTGTCGTCGCAGGTCGCGTCTAGATAAATTGAGACGGTGCATCAAAGACAAGGAGTATTTGGAAAAATCAGTTCAATCTGTACTTGTTTCTAGAAATAGATTATTAATAAAAATTACAATAGAAATGTTTGTTATGTTTTAAGAGGACACTAACGAAGCACATAAAGCGACAACAGTCAACACGTTGTTTTTGTTGCATATAGCAGACTAAAACAAAAGTGAAAAAAATTGAAGGATCAAAATATGTGTGCAAGTCTTGTCATGAGAAAGTTTAGAAAAAATGAATGTACACAAGTAAAATTTGACAAATTTTCAAAACTGCTCTTGCCCAAAAAAATCTTATAGATTTCACGGTCATTATTATAACGAAAAAAAATTATTTAGCTTAAGATGGATAATGTACTGAATGATGTGCTCTCAATTTATTTTGCACGTTTGTTTCCATTTAATGATATTTACAGATGGCTAAGTTACAATGATGGTAATAAATCATTCCTCTATTATTACAATAATTTGTTTTATTTTTTGAATTACATTTTATGATCTGTTTACATTATTTTAGAAACAGTATTTGCAAAGAGAGAATTTGCATATAACTTTGAAGGTGAGAGATTTTTGAGATATCAATCATATTCTAATATTGAAAATTTGAAAAATCATGTTAAAAAAATTCATCCAACCAAGATTGATGTTGGTGCTGTTTATAATATAAGGTAAGTTTATAAATTATAAAACTAAAACTCAAACAATGTATAATATTATTTGTGTGCATTAGTCCATCAGAGAACTTGAAAGCAAAACATTTTTATCCTACTCAAAAAGAATTAATATTTGATATTGACATGACTGATTATGATGATGTTAGAACATGTTGTTCTGGAGTCAATATTTGTATTAAATGTTGGAATTTTATGATAGTAGCTGTAAAAATTCTAGATGCAGCTCTAAGAGGTAAATAATCTTTTGATAAATAAGTATTAAAAATATTTCAAAATTTGTTTGGTAAAGTAAAATTTTTTTTTTATTAGAAGATTTTGGATTTAATAATATTTTATGGACATTTTCTGGAAGAAGAGGTCTACATTGTTGGGTTTGTGATATAAGAGCTCGTGAATTAAAAAGAGATGCTAGGTTTGGCGTAGCTAACTATTTACAAGTAATTACTGGTGGAGAATATATGAAAAAGAAAGTAGAAATTAATAAAAAAATTCATCATTCCATTGAGTAAATATTTGTGTGGAAATATCTATTGTATATTTGATTTTGATTTTTATTTTAAAAAATTTATTTTTTACAGAAGAGCACTAGAAGTTATAAGGCCATTGTTTGTGGAAATGTGTATTGAGAACCAAAATATTTTAGGTACAGAAGAAGGAATGTTGAAATTTTTAGGGATCATTGCTAATGACGAAATGCGCATGGAAGTTAAATGCATGTTTGAACAACATTCAACAAGTCTTACTAGATGGGGAGCATTTGTAAACTTTTTTAAAAATAAACTTGAAGAAGTTTGTATTATTTTTTAAAATTTGATTTTAGATTTTTCTGCTGGTTTCTTCCATAATCATCAATACTTTTATAATTTTAGGAATCTGAAGAATGGTGTAAGACACCATTTCTTATTGAAGAAATCATGATCCAGTATGTCTATCCAAGATTAGATATAAATGTGACTTTAGGAATGACTCATTTATTAAAATTGCCTTTTTGCGTACATCCTAAAACTGGAAAAATTGGTGTCCCGGTTGATCCTAAAAATATTGATAATTTTGATCCTTATAACATTCCAACAATCTTGGAACTGATGGAGGAAATTGATAAATTTGATGCAAAGGCTAAAGAACAAGGAATGTCTATAGATGAACTGAGAAATATTGATGATATTAAGAAAACTAGTCTAAATAAGTACCTGAGTGTGTTTGAAAACTTTTTACGTGATTTAGAAAATTCACCCAAAGAAAAATTACAAAATGGTAAGACACAATAAAGTATGAGATATGAATTATATTTTTTATAAACAATTTTTAATTTATATTTTTAATTTTTTAGTGAATATAAATTTAGAATTTTAGTAAATTTATTTGCTATTAAGGAATTTATCTATAAATCTATAAGAAGAGAGAAGAATATTGTTTTTGTAATTGTAACTATTACTGATGAGTATAATGTCTAAAATGAAATAAATTTATTTGTTTACTGAAAATATTAATAAATCAAATTTACTGGAATACCCGTAAGTGAACGTGATATAAATATATAGATATTGGCTGAGTAATTTTTTTTTATAGTCACCAAAATTATCCATAAGATAGCAGCACTTGTCAGCTTAAGCTGGTGGCGTCATCTGAGCCTATTTCTTATTTGCGTTTATTTTTTCCTATCTTGGTTATGTTCCTGAATTCGGGTTCTGCTCAAGTTTCGAAAACGCTTCTGTCCGTGTTAGGTCATAACCGGGTTGTCGTCGTTTTAAGTTTTCCTAAAGTTCCAGTTTTAGAACATAAATCTAAGTTTATTGAAACAAATAATTTTACTTGTGAAAGTTCAGTTTATTAAGCAACAAAAATGTCTCAGATATCAATGACGGAACAACCACATCTTCAGCAAGTTGACCTGACGCAGTTAAACTTGCAGCAGCTAAGACAACTGAAGCAGCAGCTCGACCAGGAGTTGTTAGTATTCCAGGAGTCATTACAAAGCCTGAAAATTGCGCAAAGCAAGTTTCAGGAATCCAGTGATTGTCTCGACAAATTTACTCCCGAAGCCAAAGGTTAATTATTTTTCAATATTTATGCGTTTTTTTACATCATTTCATGCGTTACACAAAAGTTAGGTTAAGTCGATCAATTTATACATATTTATAACTTTATCTTAGAGTATAATTTATTTAAATTTTTTATAATAGCATCAAAACAAACTTTTTATTAAAATTATTTTGAAATGATTTTCTGAATTTTACTATTTAAATCTAAATAATTTCATACGTTGTAAGTTAAAATTAACTTATTATTTTATATTTAGAATTGACAATATATCTAAAATCATTGGTTAATCATTTCAGGAAAAGAAATTTTAGTTCCTTTAACTGGATCAATGTATGTGCCTGGAAAATTAGCTGATACTGAAAAGGTTCTCATTGATGTTGGTACTGGATACTATACTGAACAAAGTATAGCAGATGCTAAAGAATATTTTAAAAGAAGAGTTGCATATGTGACGGAACAAATGGGAAAAATTCAGCATATTGGACAAGAAAAAAGTAAAATTAGAGAAGCAACGATTGATGTTATGGAAATGAAACTTGCAAGTTTACAAAAACAGGCAGCGGAAAAACAGGCTGCGTAAATGTTATTCTTACCTTTTCTATATAAATTTATAAAAAATAATATGAAAAGTATTTAATATTTTCAAACTTAATTTTTGATTCATGTGAGATTTGCTTTGAGAATTTTTGTTAACATTGCTTATTATCATTTATTTTAAGTAACTTTCAATAATATTATGTCATTATACCTTAAAAGATTGTAATATCTTATACCCAAAGTTAGTAATAGATTTTAAGAAGTATAAAATCGTTTAAACATTTGTTTTGATACAAATGCTCATTATTTAAGTACTATGTACTTGTATCACATTATTTGTAATTAGTAAATAATCTATATCATTAATTAAATTTGATTTTCATAATCTTTACCATAACTAAATGATTTATTTTTTAAATAGTTTATTTAATCAATTTATACTCTTATAGATTGTTTTAAAAATTTTTGTTAGATTATTATTTAATGGTAATTTATTGAAATGAAAAAAAAAATGAAATGCAACCACCAAATATATAACAAGGATCAATAATTTTATTTATCAGTTATTAAAACAAGAATTTATGGGAAACAATAACAACATTTTATTTTACGAATTCGACAGGACATACAGGCAGTGACAACCTTACATAGGCAGTGATAACCTTTGCCGGGTACAAACAGAAAAGCTGTTGAGAAAATAAATATAATACATATTCATTAATTGTTCTTCCGTGCGTCGAAGATGAATATACTTCATTGATAATCTTGAGGAAACACTTGTTTTTATCTACTTATATGGTTTATAATATTATTTTCGGGTTACAAATTTTCGCGCTCTAACGCCCGCGCATCTCTCTCTCTCTCTCTCTCTCTCTCTCTCTCTCGCTCTTTTTTTTCTTTATTCTCGCTCTCGCTTCATTAGTACAGATATTGTTCGCTAAATTAGGATTCTATTTACACAAATAACATATGCTTGATACGTGGCTCATCATATCATTAAAACACACTCCAGCATTTCCAACTCTTTTCAGTAGAGTGAGTGGACCCCGCGCAATCGTGTCCTACCATATTTATATATACGTATATATAGTAATTTATAATCATCTCTTTTTCCCAAACTTCTTTTCCCGCCGTATAAATTCAAAAACTTGGCAAATGATTCGTCATGCGCTTTCAGCTCCAGTCTCTTCTTCATCATATCTTCCTTCGATCGTCTCCCATCCTTGCTTATCTCATGATACAAGACTCGTGTCATCAAAAGTCAATCGCAGTGCTTCTCAGTTTCCTTATCTTACTGATGCTATCTCGCGTTGGCGATTATGACGTTAGCAGTCACCAGAAGGAAGAACCAGCTTTCCGTGCTGCTAGCCAGGCTTCCTAAAAAAGAGAAATACAAACACACAAGGTATAAGTTAAAAAGTCATGATAAATGATGTGTGGTTCTATATATATACACATACACATACACACATACACGTTTAGTGATGAGTGTACCGATTTTAAATGTACCAGACGTTTAATAAAAAAAATCAACATATGTACTTAAAATCTGTTCGCGAGTGGGAAAATCAATAAGTGTCAGAATGAATGTAATATAAGAAAGAAAAAAAAGAGTTAAAAAAAAAGATAGAAGAGTTATGTTAGGATGAGAGAGAGAGAGAGAGAGAGTGTGCTGCTGATCATTACTATTGGGATTCAAAGTAGATTGTAGCGTGCCACCTGGCATACTGATGGAGGCGAGCCTCGGGCGCTCCTCCTCGACGACGACGGTCACTTGCTCCTTGTAAAGGTGGAAGACGTTGGCGCGACAGGTGATGCGGAGCCTGCCCTCGACGAAGTTCTCCGAGGTAAGCTCGAGCTCGATTCCCGCTGTTACCGATTTCCTATCGTCCTTCGAATTTTTCATCGACGTGTTTCTCACGTAGCTCGAGTTTATCTGCAAGTCAAGAAAAAAATTTAAGCTGCTGCTACTGCTTATATATTATACAAACATGTGCTTGGTGTGCAAGTCTGATGTGAATTTTCACATGCAAATCAAGCTCGAGTGAGAGAGAGAGCTTCGCTCTGATTATCGTGGCGCGAAAACATTACTCGCGCACATAGATAAAAACCACCCTTTTTCCCTCCCTACTCTCACGTAATGGTAAAGCTCCTCTCGAGTTTACTCTTAATTAAATTAATTACAGAAGCGCCGTACAATTAAAAGTGCTTTTCCAGCGTAACTGGATAACACCCACATCCACGCACATACACAATCTAAACACAGAGTTCAGCTACAGATGTTTAATAAGTGGTTTTATAATATCTGTAGATCGACTTATTTATATTAAAAAAAAAAAAAAGTATACGCAAGTTGAAAAAAAAGGGCGGAATATTTAAGCATATATTTTTGTAAAGGTGTAGGACGGAGGGAAATACAAAAGAAGAAGAAGAAGAAGAAGAAGAAGAAGTATATAAGTATATCTAGATCCCACGTGGGAGTATCGTAAAGAGTTGGGTTTGCAAAAGTAAGAGAAAGGACGAGGAAGGGCGTGCATAGAGAGGATAAAGGTAGAGACGGGAAGAAGGAGATAAAAAGAAATGTTGAAGTGTACATATATACAGAGAAAGAGGAGAGAGAGAAAGAGAGAGAGAGAACGACGTGCGGAAAGACTATACGCAACGAGTAAATCTGCAGTTCAGGCTGGCTGGCATTATTACGCAGGCGCGCTCGCGTAACCGCCGCTCTCTAGAGTACACACCCATATATGTATACATAGGTATGTACATAGTACATACATATATATGTATAGTACCTGTGTATAAAAATACGAATATAGGTGTAGATATGCACTAGTACTATATACACGCGAGTTTATTTCCTGCGCGCTCTCTCTTTCTCGCTGGCGCCGTGCTTTTACGTGCTGCTGCTGCTACTATATGTACAGGAATGGAATAGAAGTAGTAGGAGGAGAAAGAAAGAGAGAGAGA
Organism: Leptomastidea abnormis; assembly: GCA_030522805.1. Taxonomy (NCBI): domain Eukaryota; kingdom Metazoa; phylum Arthropoda; class Insecta; order Hymenoptera; family Encyrtidae; genus Leptomastidea; species Leptomastidea abnormis. The sequence goes on from JAPYZE010001935.1 coordinate 16,025, forward strand.
GAGAGAGAGCACTGAAGTATCCTGTGAGAACATTCCTCGCGCTTCTCTTTCGCCTTTTCTTCATCTCTGCAACTGCAACTCGTTCGCTCTCTCGGATTTATACCATATCTTAGAATGACATTTGTTTTCCAGGCTTGGCACACACACGCCTGCTTGACCGCGAGTTATAAGTACAGCTCCAAGAAGTAAAGCGTCCAGCCCTGTACAGACCGTGTGACGCGATCTCTCTTTTTTTTCATATATATATATATATTTAATAAAATAATTGCAAATTGTAATTTATGCGACTATTCAGAGAAAGAGAGAGAGATACGCATGCAATTTTTCAAATGTACATTTGAGAAGATGATCAAGAAGACGAGAGAATCAAACTTTATGGCGATGAGTGCTCGTAACTTTTTCATAAAATACAATCGTTTCCGCGGCTTTGCACGATTCTATATTTAACAATCGAGAGAATGAGAGAGATTAAGCGCGAGATGATAGAAATAAAAGAGACAAATATCGTCGTAAATTCTTTAAAAATAAAAATCGTAAATAATGAACGAGCGTTTAACGATGAAAACGTCTCATTGCTCTTGCTGCTGCTCTTTTAGCGTCAATTTACGCGCATTTAACCGTTGGGAAGATGCGAGGGAGGAGGAGGAGGCGGCGGAAGGAGAGAGACGCGGTCGCGAGGTTTGAAAGCTCAACTTGAGCTGGAACACGGCCGCAAGCGCGCGAGAGGAGGTCTCATGCAGCCTCTCGAAAGAGAGTGAGAATGAGAGGAGGCATATAAGAGAAGAGACTGTCTCGAATAATAATTAAAGGCAGCTTGCGAGCGCGTCGCTTGAAAAAGCTCCAGAGCGACTTGGGGAGCTTCGTTATTGTCGGAAACAGTTTTTTTCTCGGAGGAGTAAAGGGGCTCGGAGTTGGGTGTATATGATGCATTTTCAGTCATGTGCTCGTGCATATGTGTACATAGTGCGTATATGTATTATATGTACATATACGTGCGCGGAAAGAGCTTTCAGAGCAACGCTCTATACGCTAATGGCGCTTTAACCCGAGCGTCACGAGCACGAGCGAGCGTTCGTGTACCCGCGCAGTTCCTTTTGCCGAGAAGAGAGCATGGATTTTGCAACCGCACACACCATCCGTCCGACCAACCGACCGGCTTGAAATCTCGCTGTGACTTTGGCGCCTTGAATCTCCTTGGAGAAGGAAAAAGAAAGAGAGAGAGAGAGAGGAGGAAGAAAGCTCAAGCTGTTAAATGACGTTTTTTTCTATGCTTTTTAGCGGGCTTACATTAAGAAGTAGGAGGAAAGAAAAAAGGAGGAAAAATGCTTTTTACAAGCTGAATACTCTCTCTCTTTCTCCCTCCCTCCCTCTTTTTTTTGCTTTTTATTCAGAGACATTTTTCTAATAACTCCGAAAAGAGACTTTGGGCTGGATTTTTTCCGAACTTTACTTCTTCTTTCCGTGCTTCAACGCTTTTTTCTTTGCACTTTGTTAAATTTGCGGAAATTGCATTCGAAAAAATGTGCATTTTTTAAGAGATTGTACCGATAATGTTACACCCTATTAAAACAGCAAAAAAAAAAAAATTATTTAGCATCTAAGTGTATAGGTACCTAGAAAGTGAATTTTAATGCTTGTCGAAAAAAAAAAAAACGATGACACGCGACTGCCAGCAATAATGAGACGTCAAAGTTTCGGATGTTTTTAAATTTGAAGAGATGAGTTGCAGATAAATTATCCTGGCGTTTGAGTAGTAGTAGCAGCAGCAGCAGTAGAGCAGCGATGCTTGAAATACATTGAAAAATGTTCGCATACTGACGGCCGGGAGGTTCGTGAGAGAAACGTGACTATAAGAGGACGGGCAGAGAAGAAGTACACACACACACACACACACACACACACACACACACACCTGGGCAACAAATTCACGCGAGCAAAACTGCGCTAGAAAGAAGAAGAAGAATCAGAGCGTTTTAATTTAAGCCCAAAAATTTATGGAGTGTTCCCCGAGCGCGGCGTCGGCTTTTGCAACAGAGGGATGAGCGTGCAAGGTAAAATAGCGGGAATATAAGCAGGGCCGAAGAAAAGCGGAGAAAAGCAGGGGGCGAGGGGGTGGAAAAAAAAGAGAGTAGAGAAAAGTAGCTCCAACAGTGGTGGCGGTGGTGGTGGTGGTGGCGGTCCCGCACCATGAATAACGACGCTCGCTAATGCATTTCCCGGGAGGCGAAAAGTGGATTCGCCTGTATATCGGCCAGTGGCCTGGGTCCTTTCGTGCATCCTCCTCTTCCTCCTCCTCCTCCTCCTTCTTCTACTTTTCCTCTTGCTCTAGAGTAGCCTTGGCCAGCATGTGTGTGAGTTTCAACATAAATCACGGATGCGCTTCCTCTCTCTCTCTCTCTCTCTCTCTCTCTTTCTCTCTCAGCCTTTCCAACTTTGTTCCCCTTGATTTTGGCGCGTGTTTTCGCGCTCGGATTGACTTGCGCGTTTTTGCACCACACGATATGCAAATAAAGAGAGTGAGAGAGAGAGAGAGAGAGAGAGAGAGAGAGAACTGCTCAGAGAGTCCTATATATATGTGGCCCTGGCTTTTTGCCTACCTGTTCTACTTGATGCGAAACCGAGTTCAGCCGAATTATTCTGATTATGCAAAGTTATTGTCAGCTCTATAGCTCTCTCTCTCTCTCTCTCTCTCACTCT
>JAPYZE010001936.1:0-23404 GCA_030522805.1 Leptomastidea abnormis
TATATATATATATATATATATATATATTTCACGTTAATATAATATAAGATTATTCTCCAAGCCGAACTGCATTATCGGTGGAACTGACCACTATTTTAAGCTCTCACAAATTTTTCATACAATGCAAATATAACTACAAGTAATAAATCTGAGGAGAATAAATTAATAGAATGCAACTTTTGAACAATAGATAAAAATATCATTGCCACTCTTATTATAAATGAACACTCAGATCATCTCCAGCAAAGTTTTGTTTACTATATAATGCTATACTATACTTGATACACAAATAATGGACAATCGACTGTTGTTTGTTTACATTTTTTTTCTTCATATAGTTTACCGGATTTGACCTATATTAATTCCTAGAAAAAATGCTCACCTACATTTATTTCTAAGAAATATACCAACGTATCTTGTCGTGACTGACCTATATTATTTCTTTGAAAAAAAATATGCTCACCTATATTATTTCTGAGAATAAGTGAGCTTTGTATACAGTGTTTTGTAAGTTAATGGTGTACTGTTTATTTTAGCATTATTTATTTATGTATCAATGTACATCGATGTATTATATACTTTGTTTCAATCAAAATAACATTTAAAGTGTATAATTATATCAAGGGTAAAATAAAAATAGTATAGTGAATAAATAAGATCTCAGATTATTTATTATAACGTGATAAGTTCCAATATCTTAATATATGCTTGCTTCTTAAGTATTTTTCAGATTTCGTAATAAAAAAAATGTAAATATACGTGATTTAATTTTTTATCAACATAAATTGAAATTAAGTAATATTTATTTTTAAAAAGACTTTGTATAAATGTATACATCCAGGAATTGTGGATAATTTTAAGATTGATCTATTCAATGGAAAAGTTATTTTTGAGCGACGACCCCATTTTAATAGTTTGCTTATACACTGTTTTATACTCTATCTCAAACTGACTCACAAATAGATAAATAAAAATTGATTTTAGAAAGTAGATAAGATTATCAACACAAATTTGTCCTGATTTCGAGTAAAAGGAACTTATTGATAAATTTAAAAAAAAAATGAAATAAAATAAAATTGGTTATAAAGTTATCAAGTATTATTAACGATACCATGAATTACCGAATCATAATCTACACTAAAACTTGATAAAATTAAAAAAACACAATAATTATAATTTTCACAAAATTGATAATAACACTGCATTTATAATAAAAAAAAAATTATCTCCTTTCATCCAAAATCTATACAAAAAATCTAAACTAAAATCTCTCATCAGATTTCTACAACCTCAGCATATACATATACACACATCTCGCCCGCATTTCACTGTACCAGCAAAGCATCCATATAAACAGCAAAAAAGTGCAAACCGTGACGGACTTTCTCGTTCTTTCTCTCTTGAAGGCTCGAAAGTGCCCACACACATACACTATACGTATAAAGAATAAGTAGAATAAGAAGAAGAAGGGGTTTTCTATATACATATACCTATATATATACGTATATATCTAAAACCAAGTGCTATTGGGGGCGAAAGGAGGAGTCTCTCATATCGAGAGGGAGAGACACGTATAGAGTATAACGTGTTCTTATACTATAGCGGCGAATAATTCGCACAAACCGTTGCGGCCTACATCTCTCGGCTTCTAGTAGAGAGAGAGGGAGAGAGTATATAAGATACTGTCCTTCCCAAAGAGAAACTTTTATTTCGATTTTTTATGTCCTCCCCTCCTCCTACTTCTTTTTTGATATTTTTTTTTTCAACCTTCAACGGTACACGCCCGCCTGCAAGAGAGTAACTTTCTTCTTAGGTGAAATTTTCAATATCTTGTGTGTACCAAAAGGATGCTGCTGATTTTGATTTGATGATGATATATCAGTATGACGAATGCAATTGATTTTGAATAAGCAAGAAAAAAGAAATGAAATGTTTTTATTTTGCAAATGTTTAATAAGGAAAAGTATAATGAAACGACAAAAAATAAAGTGGTAGAGCTTTTTTATCAAGGTATAGAAAATGGAAATAGATTCAATTTCTACAAATTTGTTTACAAACTACATATAGCTATAGTGATGCAATCAATATAAATACGAGTGAGGACTGTAGTGTAGGTACATGTATGTGGGATCCTTTTTTTCGAAAGCGAACTGGTATGGTATATATCAAAGAACTTTGAAAAGAGAATTCTTTGAATGTAATGGAATATTTTATCTGATAGCTAAATGAAATTTTGAATTAAAGGGAAAAAAAGGTGAATTGAAGTGAAAGGATAGGGATAGGGATAGTGGAAAGTTGATAAACAAAAGTTAATACAAAATTTGTTTCAATGCTTTTCTTGTATAATTGATGTACAATGAGAATAGAAAAGAAGAATAAAAAAATGTTTTTAATTGTTTTGTTTATTGGAAGGGATATTGTTAATTTTTTGAAAAGTATAATTAAATTAACTTGAATATATTTTGTCTTGAAATTAAATTGTCTATAAAATAAAGCAAAGTTCATTAACCTTTTGATGTATACTCTCGATCTTGCAAAAATTCAATAATTAGTGCTTAAAAAGAAATCAAACTTAATCAATTACACCAATAAATAAAAAAAATTACTTTACAAAAAAATCAATCAACAAACATACATAAAAATTCACAATCTCATACATTTTACAAATCCTTTTGGAATTCCATTTAAAACAATTCGCGTGACAGATACATCTCAGCTTTTTCTTTCAAGTAAATCCACGCGAAGAGTCGTGTCACGATGTTTTCGGTTTAATCTACACATCTAGACTACTCTCTTTTTTTTTTCTTGAAGACGACAGTCCACCATATACGAGGAGACTAAAGCTGGACTACGAAAGAAGAAGAAGAAGAAGAAGAAGAAAAGTCAAAGAGGCAACGGTATCTTTTTTCCCTTTTATACCACGTGGCGTGGGAAACTGAATGAGAAAAAGAGGGAGAAGAGATTGCGGATAGGAATCGTATGGAAAAGCTGTGCTCTTATGGGTGGATGTGGACGAAGGACGATAGATATATATCTTCTATAGGTGGGCTTATCACTATCGCGATCTTACAAGACGTCGATCGTCAACTGAAAGTGAACGGTACTTTTCTTGAGCTCGTGTAGAGTGTAGGGTTGCACCTTGGGTTGCACGAGATGCAAAGTTTCAATTTTTTTTTTTAAGAGGAAATGTTTGAAAAATTAGAAGGATGTTGTTTACATTTTTATTGATTATTTTTTAAGTGAATATAAATGATAGGAAATTTTGAAGATTTGGATTAATCGATATGTAATTGTTTAGTGAGGAATAAAAGATGTTTGACGAATACGTGACTATTGTATAAAAGCTGATATGGGTTTTTCCCTTAATTAAGGTATTTATTCCTTAACGTCAATAAAAAATAAAAAAATGTTTTTTGAAAAAGAACAGGAAGTGAAATAAGCTAATATAATGGAAAAATACTCGATAGCTATATATGAAACCGTCTACCAAGTTATGATAATGTTTGAACAATTGGTCAGAATTTTTGACGTCAATCCAAAAAAAAAAAAAAAAAATGAACTGGAATATATCGTGATCGATGGCAAATAGTACAGTGACGTGAAACGAAAACTGACGAGTGGTGGTATTATGAACGTTTGTTGACTACTTGACTTCCGTGCTTTTTATTGGAATATTTCCGGGAGATATTTTTAAAATATTTGGTTGAATAATATAGTTAAATAATTCTGTTAATTTTAAAAATACATGTATAAAATAGTTTTGGTTTGATAATCTATATTATGTAATTTTGGACTATTGTAATTTTGAAATTTATCGGAGAAAAATTAATTTGTATACGTTGCTTATGTATTCGTGATTATTCATGGAAATAGTAATTTTAGAAGAGTAGTTTCTAAAAATAACTATTTTATGGTAATTTTTTTTTCTTCGTTACACGTGTATGCTGTCTGATCAATACATCTGTAAGACTGTTGACATATTTGTAAGCTTAGCTTGTTAAAAGATTATAACTTGAATTTTTCATTAAATGTATAATATTTGAAATTTAAATTTAAAATCAAAATTACAATAATTTTATCATACAAATTATAAGTAGTTTTTTGTATTTATATCAATTTAAAAATAAATAAATTAATAATAATCAATTTTATTAGATAATATTTATTCATCTACAAGTGTATAAATCAACGTAGTACAAAACTAAAAATTTACAAACTTAAACGCGCTCGCGTAGTATACTTTACAAACGACAACATAAGCAGCAAAGAATAAGAATCAATCCTAATCGTCAAAGTTTCACCCTCAAATCGTACATATACACACATCTAGGGCTGAACACCATATAAATGTCTATGTGCGTATATGTATAAAACCAAGTATACAAAATGTGGTTCTGCGCGTGTGCGATCCCAACTACTATACCCAAAGCCACGTGGCCGCAAGCATCTCTTTCTTTCTCTCGCTTATTCTTTTTTCTCTGTCACTGCTGCGCACAAAAACGAGTCCAAAAATCAATCGTCCTGTCGCGGAGAGCGAGTTGCTACTGCTGCTGATCTTCTCCCCTTACTGACTCAATCTACTATACCAAAATCGCAGGGGTTGCCCCGGAGATTTTACGCACGTGTCTTCTATATATAAGGTACCACGATCGATTTGGTGTGTGTATGTATGTATGTATGGGTTAGTTGTAATAAGCACATATGTAGTCCAAGATAAGCCTCTTCTCTATTTTTTTTACTCGTTCATGTTTTTCTCTTCTCGATCCCAGAGTGTTAACACTCCAGGATCATTTTTTTTTTTTTTTTTTTTTTTTTTTTTTTTTTTGGGACTGTTGGTTTTTTTTTTTTGTTTTTTTTTTTTTGCGTTTTTTATTTTCGTTTTTTTTGGTGGATTGTTTTTCGTTTTTTTTTTTGGTTTTCTGAATTTTTTTTTTTTTTACCGAATTCTTTTTTTTTTCAGTTAAAAGCTTTTGCAAAAGTATCCGGAAAAAATAAAAATGAAGAGGGCACTATTGCACTATTGCACCAATGCTGCGTTAGATTTTATATCCCAGGTACTATGTATTTCTTTTTTTTTTTTTTTTATGAAAAAAGCTTTTTTTACGTCGATGTTTTGCATAATCAGAATCGAGCGATAGTATTCGCTTCAAATGAAAAAAAAAGTTTTTATTTTCCTTTAAAAACTTTACTATTTATTTTATTAAAATATTTATTTAAAAAAAGTAGCATTTTATTCAATGTTAAAAATGTTCGTTTACATCCACAAAAATAAAATAGTTTTTCACGATACACAAACGATTTTTAAAGCAATACGTAGTGCACGAAATTTACTAGTCCAGCTTAAATCTCCGACGAATACATACATATGTTAGCACGCGTGTATAAGCGATAGTCGAAGGGAGATTTGTCCGGGGACAGTAGAGTTTTGGCGACAAGAAGAATGGAAAGTTTCGCGCAGTATATATATATATATATTGCAGGGAGTCCTAGTATAGAAGGGGAGTTTTGAAAAACCAGCTTGGCATCAGAATATAAAGAAGTTGTTGTATGTGTGTATTATAATCGCTATACCTTTATACTGTGATGTATACATGCAATGGTGCCTGATTATTTTTTGCATATAATTTTTTTTTTCGAGGTAGGATTTAAGGGTACGAGAATTTAGGCGCGTGCGCGCTGAGTTCATTAAATTAGCTTCGCTCGATTCGTTTCGTACACTCCTCCTTTGGGGAATTAAGTTGCTTGTTTTTAAGACAGATGGAGAAAAATTAATGTTTCGGGTATGTTTTTAAGGATTGATTATTGTAATTAATGTTTGGAAAGTGTAATTCATTTTTTTTTTTTTCGTTTTGAAGAACAAGTCGTAAATGATAAATGTTTACTGATTTTTCAAATTAATTAAGATAAATGAAATCATGTTATTTTTGTATTTTAATATAAATAAAATCATTTATTATTCTATAAAACATATAAAAAAAAATTCAATTATAATTAAAAAAAGATGACAGCCGTCAATTTAATAAATTCGCGAAATAAAAAATACCTATACCCATATCAATCACACTCAAAGCATCTCGATCAGTAAAACTAACTATCACGCGATGCATATATACACGCACGTACATATATATTACATACAAACGTTGACACTAAACGCAATCAAAATCATCTTTATCAAACCGCGACAAAATAAGAAAAATCAGTAAATTTACTCTCTTCTCGCTCCTCATCTTCAAAAGATCCGAGATTTAATGCCAGCATAGCAGTTAACATCGTCTACTCTACAATATATATACACCATCCATGCATCTTAATCCGCGGCTTTTTCAACGACAAAGCGAGACCAATTTTTCCGACAATTTGTCTCGCGCACGCACATATACACACAAGCCGCAAACGAAACGATGCGATATACTCTCAACAACATAGCTTTTTCTGTGTGGTTGATTTTTTTTTTTATTTTTATTTTTATACTTCCCTCTTATAACGTGATAAAAAAAAAAAAAACACATTCACGCTTGTTTAAGATGGATGATCGCTATTAAGATTGCTTTTCATGTTTAAGCTTGTATGTGATTTTTCAAAAGCTTTTAATATTGTATATAGTAGAGCTGGATTTGTGAATGAAGGTATGTGTGTTGATTTGTTAGTGAGACACAAGTAATTTGTTGGAACTTGTAAATATTTGATTTTTTTATTAAGTTTGTTTGAACATTGGTTGCATTGAGTATTTATGAGTGAAAGATCTATTTTTGAGATAGTTTCTTGAAATATTTAAGTTTTCATGAAATTTCATTTCCGTTATTTACTTTTACTATTTTTACCGTTGTTTATTAATAAATTCTGTCAGAAATTAATAATAACGTTAATTTTTATAAATTTATCTGTAAAATAAAAGATGAAAGAGTTTCAAAATATACGAATAATTTTGTTAAAGCCATTACTTTGTGAAAACACATATCCCTGTACCGATTGTAAATCACGTCCTATAGGCAAAAGATTCTGTCATTCATATTCGCACATAAAACTAATATGAGTATAAATATTGCGATCCCGCGTAAAACTGACACATCGGTATGCCGAGATATTTATTATAGTTGTACATACATATAAACATATAAATATTACTTTACACCTTTAATGAAAAATATAAAAAAAATTTGATACTTTTCATTTAATTTAAATTTTCGATCTATTTCTAATTAAAAAAAAAAATAGAATTAAAAAAAAGCAGAAAAACAAATACTGTATGCACATTTCAATCTTTTTTTAGACAATGCTTTTTTGACACTTTATTGTGCGTATTTCAGCATATCATGTACATCGACTTAACCGGCAGACGCCAGGAATCGAACCCCCAATGTGTGAGATTGCGAATCTAACGTCTTACTGAATAAGCCGCTATGATCTTTTGGATTACATGATTTTATTATGCATAAAGCTCTACAAGAGAATCACGTAATTTGTTGCAATTAATAATATTTAATTTAAATCTTTCATAGGCATAATTTTATAAATATCATTGTTTAATATGCATAATTAAATATTTGTTTTATTATTTAAATAAAAAAAAAAAATTTTAAATACAAATAACTCAATTACTCATCAACACACGTTCAATCCTCAAAATCATCACCAAAATTTCCCAAAATCCTCATCCACAAAATCCTCCGTTTCTCTCCACCAAAAAATTCAACACACAACCATCCAAAAATAACACAAATCGAAGTCCCGCTAAATCTCCCTTTTGTACATCATACACGCTTAGCAAAAGCACACGCGCCAACTTAAGAAGAAACTCTATCTCTCTCTCTCTCTCTCTCTCTTTCCATCTCTCACACATACACACGTGAACATACGTATATACACGCGTAGGAGTGTATATAGGCTGGCTCTGCTAATTTATTGCGCATTAACGTCACTTGTCCCCCTCCCGGACAGGCAGCACGCGTACATTTATACCCTCTCTCTTATACTATCTGCCAAGGCTTTCTGTATTCTCAACTTGTCGTCGCTTTACGTTAACTTGCCAATTCCCTCGCGTTTGTGTGTGTGTGTGTGACTCGCGTGGTTCTCTCTGGTACAAATTGCCATTTCACGCGTTTTCCTTGCTTGAAGTGCGAAGTATATACATGCTTTTGGTTTAGCTGTATGTATGAAGTTAAACGTACGCGTTTTTAGTGATGTAATGTATGTAGGTACGTGTTGTGGGTTATATGTTGGGTGAAATGGTTAATGAAAATGTACAGGATGGAAAACTTAATGATTAGGTGTGATGGTTTGTATGATGTTGGGTGAGTTAGGATTTTGATTAAAGGATGTGTGCTTATTTTTTTTTTAATTTTTAAATGCGCGAATGTAAGATTTTGATGGAGATTATTTAAAAATTTTGATTAAGTTTTAATAACGATATATTGATATGTTTAGTTTTTGTAAGAGTTTAATAAAGTTTTGCGAGAGTTTATATGCACGACAGAGAGATATAGTTAAAATTTTGATGAGACAAACTTTTCGTATGTGTGTCCATAACTATATCTATATGAATTATAAACATTTTCAAAATGAAGTGTAACTTATGGTTAGTTGGTAGATAAGTTATTTAGTTGGCAAAACTTTTAAAATTGTAAATAAATTTCTGTTACATACTATTAAACTCAATTTTTTTTGATTTAATTATTGTAAAAAAAAGGAAAATTTTTATAACTACATTTAGCATCAATATCAACAATATATCAATACATTCTCAAAAAAATCTCTATTTCACATACAAAACATAAAAAAAAAAATCCATCTATAAACTACAAACAAGAAAATCAACCACATATACGCAAATATATCGATAAACTTATTCCACTCTCCCTCTTTCTTTCCCAACATATCAATACTTCATTGACTCACCAAACCAAATCCTCCAAAGATCTCCGTACAAGTCCTTTCGAAAACAAACTCCATCGAAGCTCTTCTGAAAGCCCCCTCAACCCATATATATACATATACATATACGGCAAGTCTATACTTCAATATCCAACCACCCATCCACCTACCCTTAAACTTTCTCTCCTTGAACAATCTGAACTCCATCTTCACCACTTTATATATAGAGCATATTCTCTCTCTCGCATATTATTTCCGCATGTCTCACTTAAGCCCTCCTTCCTCCATCTCTTATATATGCATACACAAGCATATATAGTATAGCAGCAAGTAGGTAGTAAAGTAAGCAACAGGCAGTTATAACATACATATACTGTACTACCGATCTTTCAAAACAAATTCAATTACGAAATTCCTCAAAATTTCAACTGTATACCTATATAGAACCTATATTATAACCAAACTTAAGCACACACATATACATGTGTTCTACCAAGTGCCCTTAATAACAACGGCATAACTTCTTCAAAGCTTTATTTTCTTGTATATATAATATGTACGACAATGAGACTATGTTATATATATATATATATATATAAATACATATATTGGCTTCCCTGCTTGCACGCGTCGTCGTTGGGTATAATATAAGCTAACTCGTTGCAGGAGAAGCAGTTTCTTTGAGAGAAAGAGAGGACATATATAAGAGAAAACCGGATTTCTGTATAGACAAACCGGTTTATGCGGGGTGGAATTTTTTCGGGATAGTATTTTTTTTTTTTTTTTTTTTGATATTGTGGTTGTCATGGCTGGCAAGCTTATACGCCAAAGGGGGTCTCTTTTTCTCTCTTCTTGTTCATGTAGCAGCAGCAGCAGCTGCTTTAGTTTTTGTGGTGTTTGATGTGAATTAGAATGTATATACGTACTTATAACTGATATTAGACAGGAATTTTTTTTATTTTAAGTTAATGCTTGAAATACTGGTTTACTGAATTTTTGATTGTGTTAGGGGATTAATATTTGTGAAATTTATTAGTATCTGTTTTACATAGTTTTGAGAAAATGTAACTTGATAAAATATTTTAAGATTTATATAAATTAGGTATGTAGAAAGTAGGTGTTACTTTAGAATTTATTAGAAATATTTTCATTTGATAAGTTAAATAATTATTTGTTATAGCTAGTACAAGAGTAAGAAAATAACAAGGATAAAAATGGTAACGACAACAATACTGCAAAAAAAAGTTCACAAAATCTATGTCATTTCACATACAATACTAAAAAGCTAAAACACGCAAGCATAGTTATTGTGCAATATATCCAGTTGTAAACGCATCTGGCTACATTAAACCCAACACCCTTATACAGTAGATTCAATCATTAACCAGACGATTAAGCTGTTAATTGACGCATTTACACTAAAGCTTGGCCTTGTCATCTCCACACCCAAGATTTTTCATTCTTATTCTCACCCAGTTTGTTAACTACTTGACAATTAGTACAATGTTAATGCGAGTACTTTTTTGTCATGATTGTGCTTATATGTACATGGGTATGTGCAAGTTGAGTTTGAGAAAACAAGTAGTGTGATGAGATGCATAGTGTGGTTGAGGTGTTGTTTTCTGCAAGTTGTATTTTGCAAGTCATTGTTTTTGACGTCTTGATAGGTGAGTGATAATGTTTTATTGGTAATAAGAATAATTTACTATAAATTTTTTTTTTATTTAAATATTTTAATTTGAAGGAAAAATAAACAAAAAGGAAATCTATTTAAAGTTTTAAAAGCTCTAATTATGAATTTCCAAGACTAATCCCATATATTCACAGAATACGCAAGCATATGTATAAAATCAAAAAAATTGCACCCATACACAAATTTCAAAAATAACCGCGTAAAATTATCGAACAAAGAAACATTCCATGTATATACGAATAGAAAGGGAGAAAAAGAGAGACGCGAGCAAAATGAAAGCATTTCCAAAATACGCATCGAAATTAATGGAAATACATGCGTGACGTCGTTAACGATAATAGAATACTAGGGATGCGAGTATATAAACAGGACCAGAAGAAGACGAGACAAATAAAAAAAAAAAAATGAAAAAGAAAAAAAAATAGGAGGAGATGGGAGAGATGAAGGGAGACGAGTACGAAGATAGATCATACGGGATGGGAAGAGAGAGAGACTAATTTTACAGGTTGACCTCGGAAATGGAACAAAGATGTAGTAAATATGTTTAGACGAATCGTCTAGTTAGAAATAAATTTATATTTAAATCGTAATAGAACCTATCATTCGATTTTTAAATTTAAATTAATAAATATAGCATCAATTCAAGTTCAACAATTTTTATAATCTAATAAAATTAATTAAATTTCAAGTTTATAAAAAGAAAAAAAAAAGTTTCAAACAAGATAATATTACAAAAAATCCCTTTTTAATAACAACCGCTACATAACATGCAATTCGGTACATCAACCTCAAAGATTCTAAACGGCTAGTGTGCTCATACATGTATATAACCTCACTCAAACTCACATACACATACATGTACAGTAACTAGCAAAGCTCGTCTCTCTCACTCGACTTTCACAAAAGTATCCACTTGCAGTTTCAGCTAGAAAGAGAAAGAGAGACGAGCTTGCGGCTACCCTAGGCAGTTTGTAATCCCACAACGAGTATATACAGATACGTGCGTGTGTGTAAAGTAACACTGCCAATCGGCTACTCTCTTTCTCTCTCTCTCTCTCCCCCAAACTCTATCTCTCAACACTTGACTCTCGTCCAAAGACCACGTAGTATATGTACGCGTTTGACTGAAAAACCACTGACTACTACGTTATTTTATTTTTATTTTTTTTATTCTTTCTTTCTTTCTTTTTTTTGTGGATATATAGTTTGTAACTAATTGAGTGGTAACAATAGTTTAGTTTGGTTTATAAAAAAAAAAAAAAAAAAAAATGAAAATGATAAACGGTCTATTTATAATAAATCACAAATTCAAGCACTTATTCATCTATTCTCTTCTCCAGCATCTAAATTCATTTAAACAAAAATATCTTAAAATTTCGTTACGATTAAACTTAGCAAAGACTACAATTTCTTGAAATCGCGATATATTTATAATATACCCTCGACGATTTTCATTCCTTCCTCTCTCTCTCTTTTCTCTTATTACTCTCTCGTATGAACTAGGCGCATATATAAATCTTATGCATAGTACGAGAGTTATATTATAGACGCGGAGACAGCGTAAACAGAAGTGGCGAGAGCGACATCGAGTTTATATAGAAAGCTATTGCTTTTTCGGTTCTTTGACAATTTTAGAGTTTAAAAGAGGTAGAGATCAGTTTTAGCTATATAATCTACGATGCTTTTGTATAGTTAAATTTTATTCTTTGGTGTAGATATGTAGATTTGGGATTAATTTGCGTGGTATTTTTTTTTATTTTTGGGACTTTGACGAATATTGGGTTGTTTAAATTTTAAGTTGAGATGATGATTTTTGAAAATTTATTATTATATCTAAGTAATGTAGTTATTAGATAATGATTATAATTGATTTGTTATGGCTAAATAATAAAAATATATGATTTTCACGAATTTTAGAAACTTTTATGACGAATTTGTTTTGGGAAAATAATATCATACGATATATTTTCTCAGCAAATCTATTCCACAGTTGATGGAACAATATTTGGCCTTTCAACTGATACTAATTAAGTGTTTCTCTTTCTCTATATAGTAACTCACCAAATATTGACTTGTCAGTTTATGTCAGTTAGCGTTAATTTTCCAAGCTTTAAGCTTAATTAACAATCACTTGTATGTAACTCACCTGAAACAAAAAGATAAACGATTTGTGTTAGTTTATTATTGTAATTGTACATAATAATGTATATATTTAAATTTTTTTTTTTAACAAATTTAATATTCAAATATGAATAATAGAAAAAAAATTCTTATCGTTATTATATAAATATTCTCATAAAATAAAAAAATTTTAAATATAAAAAACGAAAATAAATATTAAGTAATGCCAGCCTATAGGTATACGACACCAAAAACGATTCCTTTTTCAAAGCACGTCCAAACTTTAATGTATCTTTCTTTTTCTCTCCTACGTAATCGAAACTTTTTATCAAACAGATAAGACATAACTCATACATTGGCCAAAAGGAAAAAAAGGATATCAAAGCTTTTCCTCCTTTTTTTCCACCAATTGAACACATTTAAAATATCTCAATGTATACATTTATATTGATTTAAAAAATCAAACTTTGAGCTTCTTCTTTTTCTTTTTTTTTATTATACAAAAAAGCAACAAAAATCAACAACCTATCGCACAATCATACGAGCATCAAATCACTTGTCACATCAACTATACGAGATCCAATATAATGTCGCATATTATATCTTTTTCGATAAGTTAATTGATATGCAGCAGAGCAACTGTTAGTTTAGCTATGGTAATTAATGGTACCTCGCGTTTACTAATTAATTGTATTGATATATTATAATTAATAGTTAAAAATTTTTTGAAAATATTTTTGTTATTATAAATATAGTAAAAGTTTTAGCATAATTTAATTGAGCGAATTAAAGTATTTATTTTTTTAATTTATAAGTACAACGACCTTTAAATATTCCCGCCCATATTATCGTCATTTTTTTATTTTTTTATTGCTCTTCGTGTTTAGTACACGTATACACTAACATAAACTTTGTAATAAAGTTACTCGTAAATTATATAGGAATAAAGATTATTTCGAGAGACACAGAACATTAAATTTCTATATCACATATATAGGTATTATCAAAAATTCACGAGCACATTAAAACGTATCATCTATGTATTACCGCAAAGTTTTCATTATAAAACAACTTTTTTTCTTCTTTTTTTAAATTCCAGCGCAGCGATAATATTTTAATGTTCTGCAAATATAACAAATTATCCAACGTACACAAATATTTTTATCGATTTTCAAATATAACTTCAAAGTACGTATAGTTTAAAATTAAGATTAAACTATATAAGAAGAAAAAAAGTACGAAAGGTATATATAGGTACATAAATACAGAATAACACAGGAGTATGGATATATATTGCATAACGTTAGCACGTAGACATAGCAAAATAGAAAGTAAAATCGAATCTAAAAGTGCAAGAGTACCTACTTGCCTGTCAACTCAACAAGAAAAGTAAAAAAAAAAAATATCACACACAAACAGCTGGACCCTCTAAAGATTCAAATTCAAGCTACTACGAGTTACACTATATACACAAGTTTACGTGTGTGAAAATGTGTCGTTCTTCAGTTACATTCCAAACTGCATACCACGTGGTTTTGCAACTTTTTCCAACGTCTATCTACAGAAAAAAAAGAGAGAGAGAGTGAGGTTAATCAGTTTCGATACATAGGTGGGACGACGACGTTGGAGACGGTGACTTTTCTTTGCCGAAAAACCTTTCACTTTCGCGAGTACAGATATATAAAGTTTGCGTATATGTATTAAAATACAAGTATGTACACACATTATATTATGCGAGAAAGTATGGAATATGTGGTTTACAGATATGTGAAAAAAAATCAGATATATTGAATAATGTATTGGTCTATACCTTAGTGGTTGTGCTTATGAAAGTTTAGAGTAAAAATAACGGATAAAGTTTAGAGAGAAGGTGGGATTTTATTATTATTTTAAATAATAGTAATTATAAAAAAAAGATTTTAAGCTTCAATTGTTATTATATGAAAATAAAATTTATTGTAATATAAACTTCAAGAAAAATAATTGTAAAACAAAAACGAAAATTTTTTAATTTCAAACATTATTTTTATGATTAAGTAAAAGGGTTAATTAGTGGTTGTACAAAGTATCACTCGATATGTGGTTTTAGCCTGTATAGGATGATAGGGCTGATAATTGATAAATTAAAAATTGAACGACTTCACGGTGTACTGTCATTTAATTATAGAATAGATAATTAATTGTAACCGGTTACAAATTTATGAGTATATGATAAAATTTACTTGATTTTATTATCGCGTATAATTTTACAAAAAAGAAAGATTTTTTTTATCGTCTTATGTAATTCTACATTTTTTTTAGTTTCATCGCATCCGTCAATAAAGAAAAACTAACTTTTCTCACAAATATATCAAATTCATCATCCAAACACCATAAAAACAAATTTTACAGATATATCCCAAAACACGTATTTCTGTAACTCTCAATCAGTGAAACCTCAACGATCGATTGGTAATGAAAACGGTCTGAAGTGCTAATAGCCTGACAAGCAAGACATGCACCCGAACGATAAATAACTCTCGTCTCACGTGTGGTAACAACCGGACTTCCCTTCTACTTGGCATATAGGTATGTATATATTTCACTGAGCTAACACTTTCTTAAATCTTTCGTTATTTTACATTTTTTCGGTATGAATACGTTAATACTTATAAAACGTGATTTTTTTTTATATGTGTATTTGGAGATCTTTAAAATTGATGGTCACTTTTTAATGACTAAATCAAGTAGGGTACAAAAAGAATTTAAAATTAATTTAATTTTCGGGATCAGCTTATTACATTAGAACATTTTGACAAGTTCGTTTAGTAAATTGGATTTATCATAATTTCATCTAAAAATTAAAATTAAAATCAATCATCATCTCAGCACTGATTTTAAAATCAAAATCACAGCTTTTCATTATAAAAACCCCGTGTTTAATAACATTTTAATTTACGCATAAAAACTCACAACAAACTTGACAAATCTCAAAACAACATTTTCATTTTCTCAATACGATCTAAACATTAAAACGGACAAACACACGTCAATCAAAAAAATCAACACAACACTAACACACACGCTTAATATTCTTATATACACAAATCCACATAATCTCCGGTATTAAGACATAATACACGCGATCAGCTGACACGACGACGACGACAACGACAATCCTCATTTAAAGAAATGTGTGATGATAGGAGGAGTTGCACTATACGTGAGATGAGTATAATAATATATATTCTATGCGACTACGTGTGTGACCTACCATGTGATGTATATATATATAGGAATAGTCGTTGGGGGTTTTACTAGTGTCATCGCCCTTAACGACTTGATTGTATAATTTAATTAGATAGAAGTTGGAAGATGAGGGAAGGAGATAGAGGTATTTTTGGATGGGATGGGTGGTTATAGATGTATGATTTTATGTTGGATAGGATTTAATCTGATTTGGTTAGAGAAGATAACTATATCTTTAATAGTGTAGGTATGTTTATTGATTGTGAATTATTATTGTTGAATATGTTTGTTTAAATACTTTCTTTTTTTGTTTTACAAATAAATTAAATTTTATTTCGACATTGGTGTTTTGATTTAAATGAAAATAATGATTGATTGTGAAATCTAATAGAAATATACGAGAGCCAATTGGACTTGGTCTAAATTCCGTTAACTTATTAATCTACTTACGTCACTGTTGTCACTGTTAACTCTCAATGTATTCTCTTTTGTAGCAATTGATCAGACTTGACATAATGTTGTCTGCGCCTAATTCACGTAAATAAGTTCTGAATTAATAGTTTAATGAATAGAAAAAAAAAACATTTTTTTTGTACGTATAAAAAACTTTCAATTAAGGCTTTCAATGTTACAACTATGCGATATTTCAACGAGTATAATTTATTACTATAATTATGTAGTTGAAATGGTTACTACAATGTTTAAAAAGAAAATAAGATATTGTTGCATTTATCTTGTCCAACTGAGTAATGAATATAATCTTGTTGACACAAAATATTTTTGTTACTTTTGTGTTATACATAAATTAGAAGACAATATTGTTAAGACGATATTTTTATTTTTTAATTAAATTTTTACGTAACAACTTTTATAAAACTAAATTTTCAAGTTTACAATTGTAACGTAAAAAACCTTGAGTTATCAAATTATCAAAACAAAACTATTTAAAATTATTCTAACAAAATTATTTACATTTATCCTAAAAATACAATTCAATAAAAATTAATCACAAACCAATAAAAAAAAAAAAAATAAAATAAATTTTTCAATCAATAATAATCTACAGCAAAATTTTCAATTTAACATCTTAGCTTGAAATAATCAAGCTACTATACAACACAGACGATTTCTAGTCGTCTCTAAAGAGACAGAGAAAGAGCTAAGCTAGAGTTAGGCTAAAAATAAAACGACGCCACGATTCTTGAGGAGGCCAGTATATATGTGTGTATGTGTGTGTTTCCGTGTGCACGAGCCATGCAAGTGCGACGTTTATAAGGCTCGCACACACACACTGAGAAACTATAACTAACTGAGAGAGATAGAGAGATCAAGGTAACGAGGTATATGCATAAAAAGCACGCGCACCGTATTATTTTCAAGTTTTTTATATTTTTGCATTGCAATTTTAATTTTTCGATTTTTAAATGTGATTTATTTAAAAATTTGTTTTTTTATAAGTTTTGATAATTTTGTGGTATAAGAGTATATCGTAAATAATAAAATTATTTATTAATAATATTGAATTTGTTACAATTAGTATATTTACTTAAATCATAATTTGAATACATAATTTGTTGTAAAGATAAAAATCGCTAACCATAAATCAATATTATTATAACTTTGTAATTATGTAGTAATATAACAAAAAAATTAGTAAGATCTATTTGAATACAAAAAGAAAAATAAAAAAAGAATAAGCCTTTCCCACGAGTTTGCTTTAAAGACCAGTTACGAAGAGACCGAAAACTTTTTTAAAAAATTCAATTATTTTCCTAACTGAGTCATCATTTGCTCTTGTATTTTGTACACGTCACACACATAGACGACTTATTATATATGTATACGCTATAATATATACTCGGTCATATTATAACTCCTGTGAAATTTATTCAGCATGAATTATTTATAAGATTGCGATGAAATGAGTTGAGATGAAATTCCGTTGGGTGCCCTTTACTTCCTCCTCCTACCCACTTCCTCACAACGTTGAGAAGTATAGTATAGAAGCTTGAGTGAATAAGTGAATTGACTGTATGCCAGCAAAGAGAGAGAGAGAGAGAGAGAGAAGATTTGGAAAGATGCATCTAACAAGTGGCGAAGTCGGCTTCTAAACGTCAAACTCTCAAATCCAAATAGACTCGAAAGTAAACGTTTACAGAAACCGAACAACTCTGCAAATAACGTGAAAACGATAAAGTTTTTTTTTCTTTACTTTTTTTTTCTTCTTGTTTTAACATGGGAGCTTCTCGTCTTCTAACTTACATAGATTGCTTGAAAGTTTATGATGCAAATTAGATATTACAAAAGTATTAAATTAATTTAATGAAAATGATAAGTAGGTATTTGCATTATGATAAAAAAAAATTTTGAAAAGCTATTATCCACATTTTTGAAAAAATTTTGAATGTAAAACAATTGGTCAACTAAAATTAATATCATAAATATATCAGCTTTTATAATAGGAATAAATGTAATTTTTTTTTAAATTAAACCAGTTACATTATAAAATATAAAGTACGTCACTCAAAAAGAAATTTTCTTCCACCAAATAATTTAACATGATTCGTAGATATCAATCTATTACAAAAAATTTGGCTCGAAAACAAATGCCATCAAGAAAATAAATTCGATAATTAAGTTTTCAAAACACCATTTTACGAAAATATTAAGAAATAAACTTGACACTTATAAGCGAAAACAAAAATTTATTAAAAAACATAATCAAGCCCACGACACAATTCTAATATTTTTTTACTTTTTATTAAAGCAGAAACACTTCGTTATAGATCGCATTTCATTTTCTCAACGTTAATTCCTTATTACTACCACATTTTCATTTAAAACATTAATTTGACAATTTATAATAACTTATTAAACACCCTTTATCATTTCAACAAAAAAACGACGCATTTCAAAACCCACAATTCAACGACCTATAACCAAGCCACAAGTTTAATCATCCATCAGATACACACACACCAAGTCTCACTTTAAAAACTTTTTTCCAACAGGTGCACACAAGTATATATAAACACACCCACTTGCACCTATATAGTCGACATGTACAAGCTCCGAATCAAATTTACGATGCAGCTTTGCTTCGGTACCACCACCACTACCACTAGCAGTTGGAGGAGGTTAAGTAAGTATATGTACTTATCGGACTTGGTTGAAAACGATCGTTTCTATCGACACTTTCAAAGCTATATATACGCAACCGATTATTATTATTATGGCTATATACAATTATAAGTTGTAACTTGGAATTTATTTTCAAACTATGTTAACAGTGTGGTGAAAGGATTTATTACAATTGTATTTTTTTTTTTTTTTTTTTTATCAACTTAAGAATTACTGTAGTGTATATAAAATTATAAATCATTCTGTCATTAAAACAATTCATTATCATTATTTTATTTTACAATCTGTTTTTTTTTTTATTTAGAGATGATTCTAAGTATCATCAAGTATATAATAATAAAAAAAATCATAAATCATATTCTCCTTACCAATTAATCATTACTCATCTTATAAGCAAACTATAATAAATCCTGTTCACATCAGAATTGAATAAAAAAAAAATGGAAATAAAAAAAGAAAATAGTATACGTATATCCCTATATACTACATCTTGCACGACATCGTTTAATGAGATATACAACTTCACGATCACCAATGGTAATAGTAAATACGATAACACGTGGTTCTTCCTTATAGTGAGTATACCAACACGATGCATATAATATAATGTATAAGACCGTGACTATATAACGCGTGATCATCATCATCATTATCATTATCATTCGTTGGTATATTACTCGACCTCGGTTTGAACGTTCGTTCGTTCGTTCGTTCGTTGCATAACGGAAACGAATGACAAACAACGATAATAGTAGTTTTAACCGACAACAATAAAACGATTTCCCCGAAGACATATTATGAGAGAGTGAGATAAAGAGATACAGACTGAGTGATGAGAATTTATTTTACATGTACCTATGTATGTGAAAGGTATAAGATTATCTCTTTTTTAGCGATATTGAGTTGTGGTATTTGATGGTGGGATAGAACTTTTTGAATAAATTTTTATTTAATTGTAAAAATGCATTAACTATTTTTAGGAAAAAAATAATGATGTATGAAAAATTAGCATACGATAAGAAAAAAGGTCTCGTAAATCTGAAACATGTTTTTGTTGTACAAAATTAAATTTTTCCAAAAAAATCAGTGTAATTTTGTTTATGATATACCAATCAACTCTTCAAATCACAGACCCATTAACTTATCACATAAAACGTATCTTTCAATTTTCATTCAAGCTTTTTAAATGGATAATAAAGAAAAGTGACATTAAACACTTAAAAATTTCACGCGCACGCAAAGAAAAATCACGAAAGCCTCATGGAAGCGTCGAGATACTGTAATACCAATAAGTTAGGTGTTAGAGAAGCACGACACTCGTACACGTATATTACATTATTTTATACTATGAGGCAGTAATGATTCGCTATTTAAAATCTGAAGGTGAAAAGGGATGCTTGAATCTTGTATACAGACGATGACTGTTGTTACATTCGCGCGTGACTCTTTTACGCTCGCGGCGACGATTATAGTGACGTTGATCGAAAGAAAATCAGACATGCGGCTGTTGCTGCTGCTACTCTATCAGTCTTTATTGACTACCTGAATTAATCGATGTGGTTGATGTTTGATTGGTCGTTTATTATGTTAGGGTTGATACAAAGTTTTATGCTGCCTCAGTTAAATGAGAAGTCCATGGCTGAGAAATCTAAAAATTGGAATTTCAGCAAGTATGATGTTTTTAAAAATTATTGAAGGGGGTAAGGAAGTGATTTTCACAATTTTAAAAATTAACGAGAAAATTTTTTTCAAATATAACATGCGAAATAATGATGAATGTGAATAAGTTCCATTCGACACTGATATAAAAATAGATCGAAGAATGCGTGGTGATAAAGTGTACATGACGATTAATTATGCGATTCTGATTCTGAGACTGGAAAAGTCAGTGATTCTGGTAAATTGTTATGATGCGAAAGAATATTTTATTTTTTGATTCAAATTTATTGCGCAGATAAAAAGAAGAAAAACAAGAATTTTTGTAACGTTGTATGAGTACCTACATCTTATTTCATGGCGTAAAATTTTATTTTATTTAGGCATTCGTAAAAAAATGTCAACTATCGTTAGAAGAACAAAAATTAAAATCCTGTTACACTTAACCTTTTTACAGCTTTTAACATACTATTATAAATCGAATATTTTAAAATTACACTACAGAAAAGGAGTTTTCACCTTATACTTAGTTTAAATTACAACAAATTTAAAAGCCTTTTTTTGACACTCTAATGAGTATATTTCATGAAATAGCTTGAAAGCTTAGAATGATAGACATCAGGAATCGAACCCACAACTTGCAGATTACGAAACTTACGCTCTATCAACTAAACTATACATACAAACTCAGTTTACTTTCTTTTCTGTTACTCTATCAAGTATTCTTTAATAATCTAATAACCTATTTTGATAAACTTGTAATTTCGAAAAAATTTTCTAATTATTAAACTATGAAAAAAAAATTTCTATTTTTACATGATGCATTGTTTTTAAATTTTTATATTCTACAGTCTTAGATTATAATTCTGTAAGAATCAACAATTCTTAGTTTTCAAAAAATAATTTCATAAAATTGGAAAACAAAAACAAAATTAAAATGAAATTATTTCAATTGATTATTAAATAAATAATTAAACTACGGTCGCATGAATCACGATGAAAAAAAATATATATATCCATCATAAAAAAAAAATAATTCATTGCCATACAATCGTACATCAATCCTAAATTCTCAAGAAAGACTCGAAAATTTAGATTAGTCCTCGATTATTCCCTTTCGCCCAAGTATGTAAAGTCACTCACGATTCGCGTGATTTCCCCAACGAATTTGCACTTTGCAACGACGACGACAACGTGGACACGAAAGGAAGAAAGAGAGTTTCGGGTGTGCGACGTTTAAATCGGGAGTGCCGGCAGGCTGGGAGGCCGAGTTGAGATGAGAATATGCTAGTATAGCTCTCTGAGTGTATGTGTGTGTATGTCGTGCGGGAGGCGCGATGGGATTATTTTTATCGGTCCTAAATATAACGCGCTAGTGCTTGTGGCAGTCGTGCGAGAAAGAGTGAGATAGAATGATAGAGAGAAAGAGAGAGCTATGCTTGCATCCCTCGTTTCTCTCTTTACTTTCGACTCTTCTTTTTTTTTAATTTTTTTTTTTTTGTATTTTATATTGGATCTATATCTGCATCGCACGAGAAAGTTTTAGAGAGAAATAATAATGTCTCTCCGTTGTGTAGTGAAAAATCAGCTTTTCGATTTGAGAAAGTACATTAATCTTTTTGGTGTTCTTTTTTTTTATGGACTGTCAAGATTTTTATTTATTTACTTATTTTTTTTTTTTTAGATAAACAAAATTCAATAAATTTATTTGACAATAATTTATAGTACTTACGAAAAAGAGTGTTAGGCTACAACGTGTGACAATCGTAAACGTTAACTTACCTGTAACAAAAAGGAAAACAAATCATAAGTTTATTGCAATCAACATATTTTAATTATGAAATAATATAATATTATTGAAATATTATAAAAAAATTACAGTTAATTAATAATTTCAAATCACAAATTTCTCACAGTAAATTCTCATTCAATACTACCAACCTCCTCCACACTATCTACAAAAAACCCAAGTAGTACCAAAATAACAACACACACCTACACAACCTATATCCCTATTTTATCCACTCTAACTCTTCCATCTCTCTACATATATACCAATTCATCTCTCTTCAACCCTTTCCTCCTATATACCATATACACCATATACATATAGAGAGAGTAGCCATCGCTCGGCCACAGGGCGTAACTACTCGTTAGCGAGCTCGCCTTGCCGCAGGGACGAGATATATATCTATATACATGGACGTGCGCCCTATAGTCCTGGCTGTTGGTGCTGCCTGCGGTGACCCAAGCCGCGCACCCCGGTCTAACCGAAAGAGATTCCGTATAGAGGAGGGAGGGTGGTATAGTGTATCGGTTGAAATTAAGAGGACTCGAGAAAAAGAATAATCTTATATGTGTTTTGCTTTGCGAAATTTAATGTGTGGGGATTAGTGGGATTTTTTTGTAATTTTTTTTTTGAGGGTGTAAAGATAATATTGATGATTTTAGTTTGAGAGATCGATTTGTGTTTTATAATCTTTGTGAATATTCAAGGTTACGAAGAATTCAAGGTTACATGTAAAATTAAAGGCTGACGTAACGTCGTTATATAGTTTATCATTGAAAAAGTTTCTGTGTGACAGTCTAAAAGTCTTATCGGTGTTGTGTATATATTTTTTTGCTTATCAATATATATATATATATATATATATATATATATATATATATATATATATATATTTTTTTATT
>JAPYZE010001937.1:0-32892 GCA_030522805.1 Leptomastidea abnormis
CGCTTTTGAGTCACTTGTCTTTCAACTACTCTACCGAGCACTTCGTTTCAGCTAGCTCTGAAACGTTTTAGTCTGAAAAATTGCATTTTTTTTTTTTAAGTACAACGTATATAACCGTAAAAAAGATGCCAGCTATAAAGAAGAAGCCTGATATTGCAAGCTGTAGACAAAGGTACTGTGATAATAATATGACGTTGCGTGAAAAGGATAAGAATCAAGGGTGAGTTTTTGTTTTCAAGTTTTTTTTTCTTTTCTTTATTTTTTTTTTCCAACACTTATTTACCTCTATTGGCTCGAATTAATTCTTTTGCAAATACAGATTTTTGTTCTCTCATGAACTGGTGATTTTTTAAATTTTATTTCTTGGTTTTTGCATTCCTTTTTTATTCTTGGTTGTTTCGGTTAACTTTTATAATTTTTAATATAAATTTGTTCTTTTCAATACCAAAATCAATTACTTTTAACATCTTCGTTTTTTCCCTATATGTTCGAAATAGTATTTTTTTTCTTAAATACTGTATTAAATAGTAAAGACTAAATAAAAAATTGTTTTATTTTTTTATATAGACAATATAAAATACATTTAAATTATAAAGAATTAAAATCATTTTTCATTAAAATATTTCAAAATAAAAAAAAATTTAATA
Source organism: Leptomastidea abnormis (assembly GCA_030522805.1). Classification (NCBI taxonomy): domain Eukaryota; kingdom Metazoa; phylum Arthropoda; class Insecta; order Hymenoptera; family Encyrtidae; genus Leptomastidea; species Leptomastidea abnormis. Next base: position 648 of record JAPYZE010001937.1, read on the forward strand.
AATTCATAAAAAAAACCTTAAATACACTAAATTAAACGACAAAAATAAAATTTAAGCTCAAGCTCAGCCTCGCAACCTCATATACAAACATTGAACAAATCAATCGATAAAAGCAGCGCCCCCCTTCCCAATATACTTCTCGACATCTCATTTCCAATCGCAAAAGTTCTAGCCATCACATACACATTTACACAGATATAAAAACTCACTCGCCCAATTTTCACATTGTCCATCAGTAGAAAGTTGGGATGCGCGCGCAGTGTAAATACAGCCTTCAATGCCCTGAGGACCCTTATACCAACCAAGCCGGCTAACCGCAAGCTCTCGAAGATCGAGACTCTCAAGCTAGCCAGCAGCTACATCAATCACCTGTTGGCTCATCTTCTTCTCGTTCGAGATGATGGTGATGATGATGATGATCGATCCTGCTTACGACTTTATGACCACTGTAGCAATGAAAATTATCTTGAGTATCGGACTAGCGAATGCGGCTTTTGCAGCATCTTGGATTCTGATTTTGTAAGTTCTTTTAATTTTCTCTGTATATTATTTAGTTTAATTTATTCGCGGGGCTGGTTATAATTATTCGTCTTTTTTCAGAATTCAAATATAAATTCGCATAATCTAACGCCAAAATTTGAAAATTGAGACACATCAACGTTTGTTTCATCCGATTTTCTCACACAACTTGAAGTTTAGATTATTATAATAAATACAAAGACCATTTAGCGCGCTATACGTGCTCGGATGTTAGCAGCAAATTTTTAAGAGACAAATCAACATCTTGAACGAAGACAAGCACAACTTGCGATACGGCGAATAATATACTACAACTCAGGAATGATTATGAAGAAAAACACAGCTTATAAGCACGAACGAACAACAACAACAACAACAGATTTTGTAGCTGTTAGATATGAAGACTAACACAATCTTGGAGCTCTCGCACGAAGAAAAGCACAAGTCAGGCTAATATAATATTTTTATTTATTCCTCGCTTAACTACTTTAAACAAACTTTATTTTACATCTGCGCTATTAGAACTTTATCACTCACTTTATTACGACGCCTCATACGAAAACTAAGATAAGTAGAATTGTCTTACGGAAAACATGATAAGTCTCTGCTGTTTTAGGAAAAATAGAATGAGTCTCTGTAGGTGGATATGGACACAGAAAAAACTGACGAAACATGAGATTCCTATAATATGTAATATGATAATTTTAACCTCCCACCTATGCAAGTTATTTTTACAACGATTTGTAACTTTTTGATTGCCAAAACATAAGTAATAGCATCTATATAGAAATCAAGCATCAATAAAATTTTTATAAAGTTTTTATCTGAGGGCGCTGTAACTTGTGCTAGTCTTCGTCTGGGACCACAAACTTGTAATCATCGATATGACTACATTTAAAAAACAGACGATTAACGCACTAATAAAATTAACAAAATATGTATGACTGAACCTTAAAATTTGTTATTGTAAATAATAATGATTAAATTTATATTTTACTCTTGATGAATTGAATGCAGTATTAATGATGTTTATTTATTTTGGTGTGAAAAAATAGTGTATATAATATCTGTATTGTACAAAATAAAATTACCCTATTCATAAAAAAATTTTCAATTTAATTTTTTTTAGAACGCAGTTCTTTTTGGCGGGCCATGGGGAGTGAAATTTTAAAAACCGTGAGATTTTTATGTAACACTCTCAAACTTTTCTTTTCCATTTCAAATTCGTTTTTAGCGTGGGTTTCACGGTTCTCTTGTTCCCTGTTATATTTTCTTTTTTTTAGTACGTTTCTTAGGTTAAAAGAACTTTGTTCTTACCGTGGGTCCCATGATTCATTTATACCCCCCGGAGTTTGTTTTTTTTTTTTTTCATTTCTTTTTTATTTTTTCGTTTTTCTTTTTTTTTTGCATATTTTTTCTTTATTTTTCTTTTTTTTTGCACATTTTTTCATTATTTTTCTTTCCATTTTTTATTTTTTATTTTATTCTATTTTTTTTTGTAGTAAAATCGTTCAAATTTTGTAAGAAAGGTTTTTTATTACTAATTATAGATTCTCACCGACAGTACGCTAAGATAACGTAACTGGTAAGCCGGTGCCGCAGCACCTTGTGGACGAGACGATACACCATATAATAAGCTGCGAAAGCGCAAAAAAAATAGAAAGAGAGACAAGATCTACGATAAAAAAGAAGTTTGGCGCCTTCTTAGTTCGATGGTAAGCGTTACAGGTGTAGGTATAGTGCTGCCGCTGCTGCAAGTTGTCTCTGTCTGCCTGATGATGTGAATGCGCGTGCGTGGGAATGCCTCCTCTCCTCTCCGCTCCTTCTTCTTGACTCCTGTCTAGCATGGTCGCCGCGCCGCCATGTACATTGTAGATAGGTAGACGCAGTGCTGCTGCACTTTTGCGCGCATACAAACACATAGCCTATATTTGTATATATATATATACATATATACCTAAAAACCTATATACCGGGCTGTATCACACAAAATAAAGCTACAGCTTGCCATCATCGCTATCGTTTCCTCTATAATACCGGGCCGGGACCCGGGACCGGACCGGGAAGGAGTGGAGTCTGCGCAGAGCTTACTTCTCACCTCGGGGAGACGAGGATGATGATGACGACAACGAAGGCTAAGGTAAGGTAACAAGTATAACGCCAAAAAACTCCCTTCCCTCCTCCGTTCTTTCCTGCGCGACTTTCTTCCCGCGCGCGACCTCCACTAGAAAGAGACAGAATGCTAACAAAAGAGAGAGAGAGAGAGAGAGAGAGATGGAAAGAAATGAGAGTGTAATGGTTGTTCGTGTAATAGTAGTTAGCTGATGAACTGCCATTGCGTGAATTTAAAAATAATATTTTTTTTTCGAATTTTTTCTAGTCGCATTACGGTATTGGATATCAATTTTATTGTGTTCCTGAATAATTTTTTCTTGTAATCGCTGCCTCTACTTATACAGGTAACATACCGGTTGTAAATTTTAATAAGTAGCCATCTCCAAAATGTTCATCCAGCAGACCTCATCGTCGTCGTGCAGCGGTGCAGCAGCATAGCAGCAGCTAGCCGCGCGCCCTCATCTCGGCCCGCGTATAACTAATATACGTGTGTGTGTGACCGCGACTTTCGCTGCTCGACCGCAGATGTACGGACAGTGCGCGGTTCTCCTCATTACTCTTACTTTTTTCTTGTAATAAACTGTTTGCACCACGTCTCATTGTAAGCACGAGCATGCAACAAGATCCTCCTCGCCATCTTCGATCTCGTTCGAAATATCGAGGCGCGGGATTTCTTTTATTGTGGCTTGCTTATTCCGGACGATGATTTTGAGGTTAAAAAGTGGGTGAAAGAGTAGAAGACCTGTTTCTCTGTGTTTTAATAATTAGCAACATTATTCTGTGAAAAATGAACATTAACTTTGCAAAGTGATTATTTGTTGTTCTTATTTTTAGAATAAATACAGTAATGCCAGAACTTTTGTGCTTGTTGTAATTTGACGTTTCGACTTATCTGCAAGTGGGAGCAAATTGAAAACTCAACGCTACGGCGGCTCCGAGTGTGAAACGAGCTAGCCAGACAAGCAATGTTATACCTACACGGGAGGATGTGGTGAAGCAAGTACTGAATTCAGCGATTGTCGATTGTTGTAAGTAAGGTACATACAAACTTGCTTATTTTTTCTTTTTTTTATTAATAGGTGGGGGAAGGGCGGAGGTTTATCTTTTATTTCAAGCTACAATTTAAAAAATAGAAAATCACAATTTCAAAGCGATTAGTTTAAGTAAAATATTTCAAATATTAATGTTTTAAACAAGTTTCCTGATTAGTTTTTATAAATAATAATAAAATATAAGTAAAAAAACTAAGTAAGAGTTGATTATCAATTTTGATATAAGAAATTCTTAAAATCCTTATATATTTTAATAATTACCTCTACATTTTTATTTAACTTTAAAAAGTGTAAAACCAAAAATATTTATAAAGCTAAAATTAAGTTAAAATTTTCATTTGCCAAACACAATAATTAATTTGAAAAACATCAAAATTATAAAATAATAAAATTTTTGTATTAAAATATACCATATCTTGTTTACTTATTTATCAATAATAAGTAATAAATTTAACACACAAAAGTTAAGCAATGATTACATATCACTTTATAATAGTAAATAGTATGCACGTTAAAAAAATCTTAATATGATACATATTAAAAAAAAAACAAAGCTTGATTAGAATTTTATTAATGTAAATGCATATTTTTTTTTCTATAAAATAAAATTGTTTTCAATATTTTTCTTAAATCAATCTTAATATATTAAAGTAGTGAATAAAATTAAATTCTATGTATTTTGTTAAAGTATATAAAGTATCATAAATAAAAATATTAAAAGTAAAAAAAATTATTAAAATTTAAAGTTGAATCTTTTGTAAAAATAAATTACATCATCTTTTATCTGTGCTTCCTATTAAACATAAACTTTAATTAAATTCAACATTACATAAATAAATTTAGTTTAAACAAATTTTAACTAAAAAATAAAGTTAGTTATTGTTGAATTAAATATAATAAACACTGACAGCATTACATGTTTATTTTATGATGAAAAAGTTTTTCAATCTCCATTAGTCCATGCCTATATAGAGTGATAATAGTGCAGAACTACTTTATCTGCACGATAAATGATAAAATATCTAGCGCCGCAGGTGACAGAGTGACTAACTAGCACGCGACCAAAAGCGGTATGATAGGCGTAGGGGAGACCGGAGCACGATGAAAACGGGAAATTTAAAATTCGGTGATTATTTCTGATCGGAAATATGGAATTGGATGAAACTTCGGAGTCTTATTGTACACTTATTAAAAAGAATTAATTTTCATAGTATAACGTGTTTTAGTAATAAACTCGATCTTTGAGCGTTATGTGTTGATTTTGACATTTTATTTTTTAAACGTTTGTTTTATAAATTTTAGCTGGTATATTTGAAAAGCGCGTTTTCATATTCCCCCATATTTGCATTAAATAAATAAATAAATAAATATAGTAGTAAATGAGTTAATTTGTATTTATCTTTTATTTTATTTGCTTTCACAAGAGTTACGCTCGTTTGTTCCAAATACTTTAGAAAAAAACCGTATTTACAAATATAAACAAATGCTGAATCTTGTCTTGTACTGATAGACCCCTAAAATAAATTAATCTAGGTACAAAGCATAAAGAAAGAAAATAGATTAATAAAAAATTGTATTGAAATAATGAACTCTGTACATATATAAAAATACAACATCTAATTTTACAAGTTGTAAATCGTCGGTCGTATTTTAGACGCTGAATATTGTATACGCTCTTTCGTTCTGCGAATTAATTCCTTACATAAGACACGCCTAAAGAAGTTTTACTTCAAAAATAGGAATTTATTCAATTTATTTAGTATTAATTAAACTATTTTTTTTTTATAAAATTTCAATATTACGGTTCAATCATAAATAAAATTTGAAAAACAAGTTATCACGATTTAAATTATGCACGATAGATTTACAGAATCTCAAATTGGCCAATTGTAACACTGCGCTGTTAGCGCCTCTATACGTGCGCTGGTACGCTTTCTTCAAGCGTCTGTATATTTTCGTTGGGAATACACAGTTACACACATGAAATTTAATGTTGTAGATTTTGCATTAGGCATAGCCTATGTAGAGGTTATGATACTTAATTGATTTCTATAATTTTACACTTATATATTTATTTACGTTTATATTAAAGTATCTAGTGTAATTATATGGTAAATTAAAATTATTTATTTTATTTTTTTTGTTATAAATCTTGTCTGTTACCGCTTGCGTTATCGCTTGACGTGCTAGTAACCTATACTCTTTTTTTCCATTTTAAAAATAAAATAAAAACCTCATATTTACTATATTTTGTATAAAGTAATCTGAAATTTTTATGTTCACATTTTTGTCTTATTTACAAGCAAAATAGCTTCGTTTTTAAAATTTGGTGTTCATCTAGCAATTGTCCAATTTTTTTTAATATACATTATCGCAGCAACTTATTTATCATTTTAAAAAAATAATCTATTCAGTTAAATTTTTCCTTCTACATTGCAAAAGTAAAATTTTATAAGGTTATTTTTTTTATTTCATTTACAGAACAATATTAATATCTGACTGAAAAGTGCAAGGAAAATTTTTCAAAATGGAAGTAGCTACTATAACAAGTCCGAGTGCCAGAGTTAATATAAAACCTAGTAGTATAAAAGGTTTGCAAACTCTATCATATTTGTTTTAAAATTAATTTATCTAAAATCAAAAAGTTACAATTCTTCTAAAATATTCAGTACTATTAAAGCTTTACTACTTTAAAATTGTTATTTTTTATATGCTAAATAAAAAAATCTAATATATTTAATGTTTCTACAGTTGCTCAAGAAGAAATGGGCAGGTTAGACGTATTAGTATGTGGACAGTGCCATGCTGTTTTTCATTTTATTCAAGAATTTCAAGAACATCGTTCAAAAGAAGGAGCTTGTAGTAATGTATCAAACTTTAGAGGAAATAATAATGTAAGTTGGTTGAAATTGCACAACACAAATAAACTTTTACATTGAGCCTTTCTTTCTATAAAATTATATTTTAGATTGAGCCAAAAGCTCAAGTGTGGGCATTTTTGTTGTGGAAGGACACGCAGCTTGGACAAATTCTTCAAGACAGTCCTGATAAAGACAACAATAGCACATGGAAGTTATACCAAAAATGGTGTAAAATGGATAATCACATTAGAGATGGATGGATTTTAGCTGGAAAAACTATACAAACTTTCACCAAAATCAGCAATGTTAAAATGCAGGATGTACCTCAAGGAGGTATGGCAGAAGGTTAGAATAGCTTATTTAAGATATCAATAATAGCTAAAAATTGAATTTTGATTTTAGAATGTCTTAAGATTGATATGTAAAATAGTATTTTTTCTTTTAATTTCTATCATAATAATATATTTAAAAAAAAAGAGAGAAAATACTTTTGTAAAAAAATATATTAAGTTTAGCTAATTGATATATTAAATGTCAAATTAAAGAAATTTTTAGGGTTGTTATAGTATCTAAATAAAAAAATAATTATATTTCAGGAGGTAAAACAGTAGTTTTACGCAAAGTAATTAGAAATGGTCAACCAGATAGTCCTGATAAAAAAGATATTAAATCTGATCCTACAATAAAAAATGAACCTATTGATCATAGAGATAAGTTTAAATTGAAATCTCCTACAAAATCAAAGGTAAATATCAATAAGTTATATTAAGTTTATTAATAAATTTGTATTAACTTAATTTTGTGATTCTAGGGTAAAAGTACAGAAGATGAGAACAATGACAGTGATGATGATTATTATGTCGAACAAATCATGGCTAAGCGATTCAATCCTAAAAGAAAGGTAAATGAGTACCTTTTAAAATGGAGAAAACGAAACAGCCTGTAAGTCTTTTATTTTTATGTTTTATTATGATAAATATTTATAGCATTTAAAATTTCATAATATTTTTACAGTATTAATAAAGACAATTACAGTACTTGGGAAGATGTATCTCATGTCAGTATGACATATAGAAATTTAATGAATGATTTTGAAACAAATCTTGCAAAACAAAAAGAAATAAAAGCACAACAAGTTGCAAAATCTATCAATAAAGCAAATCAATTGGGATTAGGACAAAAAAATGTTAAAATAGATGATTCAAAAGCAGGACCAAGTAATGCTTCACAAGCTGGGTAAATGAAATTAAATTCCTGTTTAAGAAATTTTATAACATAAGTTTTTATATATAATTATTATTAATTTTATCTAGGAGACCAATGCGTTTGAGCAAATCAAAAGCCACAGATCGCGTTAAGCAGTGGTGTGGAAGCATGAGAGATGATGAATGTAAGTATTAATATTTTTATTTACTTATAGTAAAATATTTTACTATGATAAATTTCTTTTATCTGTAATTATATCAAAATTTTATTTTTTACCATATAGTACTGGGCAAACGAAAATACGCCTCATCGGATAGCGACTCAGATGACATTGGAATTGGTTCTAGTAAACGAATGAAAGCAGACACTAGTGGTGGAGAAGATGACTGGGTTGCAGATTCTGATGAAGATAAAACATTAATAGGCCGTAGTGACGTTATTCAACGTGCCTTCCGAGGGGCGAGTATACAGTCCAATGGCTCTAATCGTGATTTGTTGAACGTTAATAAGAACGTCATAAAAATTGAGCAAAAACACTCGTCTCCACACCCTCAGTCTTACCTAATGCACAAAAAAGATGGCATTATTAAACTTGACTCTACACCCACTAATAAAATCAGTGCCAAAGGTCCCAATCAATCTGGGGCTAACATTATTATGCAACAGAATCGCGATTCTAACGTTACGCGGAAACAAATAGTGCCCGGAAACACACAAGGCAACTCGGTTACACCAGCTAAAGTGATGATTAAAGCAGATGGCACGCAAGTTGTTACGCAGATGAAAGTCGTACAAAAGTCACCCAAACAACCTCCTACAAAAAATGAGCCCGTCAAGATTCAACCAAAACCGGATCCTAATCAGCAAGTACAGCAAATTCATCTGGTAGCGGCTATTCCAAGTCCTATTGGAATTCAAGCACAGCGAGTAGTAACAGGGACGACGCCGACGAGACCTACTGTCTCTAACCAGCGAATTGACAATACGCAACGACCGCTTTTACCTCGACTTCCAAGTGGGGGTCGCACTTCAACGCCTACGACTAATGCTGGTCTCGTTAGTATAACGCAAACGCGTGCGCCAGCTCGAGGTCAGCAAATACAGCAACGACAAATGGGCACGGTTTCGACAACGATGCATCAACAACAACGTCCAGTCGTGCAAAAGCGAGTTCTGCCTGGATCAGCGCCACTGAGTTCAATTATGCAGGTTTCCTCGACTCAGAGCCCATCTAAACCTAAAGTATCGATTGTAAGCAACCAGGGGAAGATTGGTAACAAACAAATTATAAGTCCCATAAATAATCAACAACAGCAGCACCAGCAGCAGTTAAAGGCCTCGCCCAGAACGGCGACCGTTACCAAGTCACAGACTGCCGCCACGCCTCAACAGAAAATGATGCTCGCTAGGAAGAAGCTCGCTGCAGAGGCGGGCATTGTACCGAAGCCTGTAGGCCGTACTGGAAAGGTAGGAGGAGGAGTACGTAAGGTTGGTGCTGCTGGTTCAGCCGCTCAACAGGGCAACAAACCCAAAGAAAGCAAACTTGCGGAAACCGACGGGCTACACATGGAGTTCCACGAGGTCGACTCGGAAAGCAGCAGCGATGGAGAGCCAGATTTCCCGCCTCTGCCCGCTGAGAGTGCTCAACCTTGCCCCGAGCCCGAGAGCCCACGGCAAATGACTTTGTGCCCACTTACTGGTCGTCTCATAGGGCCCGATGGTGAGCCAGTGGAGCAGCCTGAGCCAGAACCTCAGCCTCAGGCACCCACACCAATGGCGATTGTGTCGGCATCGACAACCATGGTACCAGGCACGGCGACCATCAGTCCTGATGGCATCATCACGACAACGGCTAGCAATGAAACGGCGGAACTCGTGTTGCCCAATCTCGACGAAATTGCCGAGAGTTCAGGCGGTATAGTACGTGTGGAGATGAGTCCTGGTGGCACCACGGGCATTGTCGTTCAGGCGAGCGAGGCCCCGCCGGTAAGTGTGGCCAATGTTGTGATGCCAGGTCCCGATATGCCTAGTCTCGACGACTCATCTGTCGAGATTCAGACGACGAGTAGTGGTGAGGTCGTCGTCAACATACCACCCATAGCCGTGTCGGAAACTGCGCAGACTATTATCTCTACAGGAGATAGTATTGTAACTAGTGCGCAATCAACTACTGAAAACGTGTTGCCAATAACGACAACGTCGGAAACTCAAATTTCAACGACCAACGAAGCAGAGGCTCTGGTAGCCGTCACGACGAAACAAGAAGTAACGAACACGGACACTGAAATCGTTGTTGCAACAGATCCGACGACAGGCAACGTTAAGCTGGAGGAGAACGCAGGTCTGGTAACGATAACCGGTGAGGATGGAGTCGTATACCAAGTAGCTGGACAAGCTGAAGACGGACAGACGTTGCTGGTAACACAAGGTGCCGATGGTGAGCAGCAGTGCGTTTATGTGACGACGGAGCAGACGGCTGGCGCAGATGGTTCAGTTCTTACACTTGATCATGCAGTCGCTGAGGCTGTCGCCCAGTTTATGCCAGATCAGGTCAATATTGGATCTCAGTTTTACGTAAAAGAAGGCACGGCTGAAGAAACTGTTGAGTCCGCAGAAGTCGCTAATGCAGAAAATCAACAGTTGGTTGTATATGATACTAATACGGCCACGATTGATGAAAGTGATAACCAGGTCGTTGCTCAAGTTGTGAGCGCCGAGCCACCAACAGAAGGTAAGAGAAATAAACGTTTAGAATTTGTAATTAAATTAATTGTAATATTTAAAATTTTTTAAATTTTAGTACTTCAATTATAACTTTTTTTTTTAAATAATATTAAATTAAACATAAGACTTACCTATGATTATTTTTTATTTTATTTGCAATGAGTATAAAAAGATAATTTGAAAAACAAACGACGATAAATTTTAGTTAATGTTTAGTTAGTTTTTTTTTATTGTCATTTATAATTAAATGTCATGTTTTATTGTAGGTGGTGTCAGGAAAGTGGTGCTTCTCTTACCTGATGGTAACTTGATGATGACTGAAGTCGATGAAGAACAGTATGCAGCATTAGAACTTGATAAGTGAAGTAACTGAATATTTTTGGTGAAGTGAAAAAAGCTACTGACTTTTTAAAGTGTTTGTGTATTTTATGTAAATAAATAATTGACTACTAATGTGAAGATATAAAACTATAAGCTTTTTAGCCGTTAAGCACAGTAATATTAAAAAGTGGCTTTAAAGTATGATGTAAAAAGTTAAGAAAAATTATTAATTCAATAAGATAATCTATATTCAAAACTATATAATGAGTATGTTTTAGTAATTGATTTTTGAGTACTAGAAATTTTGATAAATTCAATTTGAAAATTTGTAAGTGACAGTGCATTCTATAATTGGAAAATACTATAGATAATGCTATTCTTATATTTGGAAAGCACTGTACTTTAAAATACTTAGATATAAATAATCTAGGATTTTATATTTCTTATAATGTATACAATATATACATATTGCAAGATTGTATGTGAAGATTTATAAAAATTAATCAGTCACTTTTATACGTCTGACTTCTAATGCCAATGAATGTAAAACACTGGCCATGAATCTAGTTCTATCATACGTTCAGATGTCTAAAATATAATAGAAAAAAAGTTCATTATTAATTTTTACTATTTGCATGGAAATTATAGACACATATAACTTTTTCTATTTAATATAACTGGTAATCTGTGGCGTGATCTAATACTGTATAACTTTTTTAGCTCACTTTGATGTTGTGAGAAAAAAGCATGTTTTTAGTTTGCCCACACGATTCGAGAAGCCAAAATTGTAAATGATGCAAGTGCTTATTTTTTTGCAAATTTTACCCACTTAAGAAACAGTATAGTGTGGTATACCAGTTGTTTTATAATAAAAAGTGCAATTTTAAGAAAATTATTTTGTTAATTTTTTGAGTTAATAATTCTTAAGAAACAAAAACTCAAAAAACGTGAACATAATGAGTCACATATTCCAACTAATACGACATTCAACCTTAGTGGGTTCTAAACAGTCAAACTGATTTAAATCATACACACATTCATGTTGTAATGGCCTAGTTCTTACAAGCTTAACGAAATACTTTTATTTGGAAATAATGTGTGATTTTTTAATGTCTCTTGGTTTGTTCATTTATTTTTTGATTTTTTCAACCTTGACAATATAATAAAAATTGAATGCAGTTTTCTTAAGTCTTACAAGCAGCATCAGAACAATCTATCTCACGGAAGGATCAGAAACTGGTGTCATTAAGGTATGCATGTTAAGATCTATGAAATAATTTTTTGTATTTTTTTCGTATTTTGGCGCATAGAACATGAAGTTACAATTTTGCTTGACCGTCCGCTGATCTAATTTTGTTATAAAGTAATTTAATTTTATAAATACAAACACAAAAATTTTATGTTTCTGTTAAAGAAAAAATAATTCAATAAATTTCTTTTGTTAATTTAAATACTTTAAACAAAATATGTCTCTAGTAATTTTTTGTAAAATCCATACTTTTCGCGTAAGAAATTCTCGGTTCAAAAAACAAGTTCTACTACCAAATTATGTAAAAAATCGCAAAAACATTTCATATAGATTTATGTATGCCTACCTACTCTCCTGATGCCGATACTGATCCCAAATTAGAGATTTTGTAAAAGATTATATCTATCAGATCGAGCGTCAACAAATTATAATTATTTCAAAGTTGACATATACCTAATTTAAAATCAAAAACTTGATAAAAAGGACGTCAATTTATAAAAAAAAAAAAATAGCTCATTCAATATATATTTTTGGTAGTATTATTATTTTCTTTACTTGGTAATTTTTTAATGTAAATAAAAATATTTACAGACATATATTCGTTATAAATAAATAGAAACAGTTTTTCAGTACAAGACTTAATATGTACAAATTATGAACTAGATTCGAATGAAAAATTAAATATTTAATTATGAGTTATGTAAATTATTGTAAAAAATCTTGTAACATGCATATTATAAAATCCTGAGATTTAGAAATAACTACTGTAAATAGTAATGTAATCTCACGTGTTTTATATATAAAAATATTGTTTAGTAATAAATTACATGAATGAAATCAATAAATGACTGTGATTCAAAGCACATTAATCTATAATTAAGTTCATAATTTTGAGACGTAAGGTAAAATATTAAACATTTATTTAGCAAAATAATATTTAGTTGTAAAAATTTGCTGTAAAGCAGAAAGGAAACGTTATTTTTAGTTGAGGATTTTTCAAATTTCAACAATTGGATCGTGAACTTGGAGAAAATAAAAAAATATTTGATATGCAAAAATAGAAGATACACAACACAAGCCATTGGAAACCGATCGTTTTTTTTTTTTTTTTTTTTTTTTTTTTTTTTTTTTATTTTTTTTTTTTTTTTTTTTTTTTTTTAATTTTTATATTTTTTATATTAATTTTTTTTTGTTTTATTTAATAGACAAGGGAAAAAATTAGTTTGCGGGGATTTTTGATACGTAATAAGAAATTCAACATAATTTAACTAGTCATTAAATACTCAAATTCATATAGAAAAAAGTAAGTAAATCGATATGTCTCTTAAAATATTTATTTTGATATTTTTAGCTGTAATTCATCATCGTATAAAAGCGAGACCACGAGAACGTGAGTTGTATTTAGCAAATATAGTAGTTTTTTTATGCATAATAACTTTTTGTTATTATAATAAATAAAATAAAAACTAAAATTTTGGAATTTAAAACTTTAAGCTTTTAAGATGATGGAATTTTAAAAATTAATAGCATTGTATACCAGTCTTAAAAATGTAATAATCTTGCATTATTTGATTATAGAGATATATTTATTATATTTTTAATCTTTGGTTTATGAAATGGGGTCGTTTTGGTCTCAGTTTATGCAATTATTTTAAAATACCTGGATTGGCAATTAAAAAAAGAGTATAAAACATAAATTATTCTTCGTACTTTTAAAATTACTTTTGATATAATCATGCTAATATTTCACTTTTTTAATATGTAAATAGTACATAAAAACTAAGATTTTATAAATTACATCTATTTTTTTTTTATTTCTTTTTTTTCGAAATGTACCTACTAAATACCACATTTGTAGGTACTTATAAAAATTTTTACAGTTTTTATGAATTATTTATTTTTTTGATAAACTCTTTTAATTTATTATTCACTATTTTAAAAATATCCTGACATAAGAGAGTAAATTGAGTACCAAGTTTTAATTATAATGATTTAAATTCTGGAATTCAAAAATTTACGAAGAAATTAATTGAGCAAAAATAATAATTTTTGTTTACTTAAAAAATGATAAGAAAATTTGTAGGTATATGAAAATGTATTAAAGATAAGACTAAGAAATGGTTTGCTGAACAGTTTGACACGTTAAAAAAAATTGATTTATATATAAGCAGTATTGATGTTCACCGAAAATAACACTCATTTTCTTTGAGATCATCGTAAATCATCCATCATTGCATTATCGACGTAATGTTAGTTAAGATAATTATTATGCTATTATTTCTGGCTTTAATTTATAATTTTAATGAAGCAAGGCCACAAGACGGTATGTACTAATTATTTATAAATAATATAATAATAATTAAGTCGAAATTTAAAAAATAAAGATCAATAGTCTTGAATTATTTCAGTGTATTTTTTTTTATTTTGTTAAAAATAGCCCATACATGATAATTAAATTGTATTTACATTTATTAAAATTCATTAAAAATTTCCTTTTTGCAATTTCGTGCGCAAAAGTTACATTCGCGCACGATTTACCGTTCACAAAAGAGTATTTTTTGTTAAACATTGCGCACGGCTCTTAAAATTGCAAAAAATAATGTTCGCAACTCGGGCGCAGGCTTCCCTCTCTCGTGTGATCTCCCCGCACCTCGTCATCGGTTTCGCCGTCGACTCGTGTGCGCCGATCACCACTCGCGCCGATTACATGCACTCGTGGGATCGGCATGCACACTCATGCGGGAATCATGCCTTTTGCGCCCTCGTTACGAAAATAACTATTTAAACATTAAATTAAGTTCAAGATTGTAGACGCAAACAATGTTGGTCTGGCCAACAAGGAAGATATCAAGTACAAGCACACCAAATGAAATAAGACCACCACCAGCTCTAATTCGAGTAGGAACAAATAATGCTGCAAGACAACCACCGCCTTTGATACCCATTGCAAACAATCCAGCAATAGTACAACAAGCTCGCGAAGCAGCGAGACGTCAAACTACATCGCGAAGCTAACTTTAAGAATTGCTATAGCAATATGGCACTCAAATTATGCATTATAAGTAAATTAATATTATTAATTGTGTATTTTTTTTTATTTTTGTTTATATATTTTTTAAATTTACAAATTAAATTAAGATTTAAAAAATAAAATACGATTTCCGTAATTTATACTTAAAATTAAGTGGTTTTCTGAAATATCATTTTTTAAGCAATTTATAAATAACAATTATAGCGCTGCTAACAAAAATACTACTTGCAAACAAATGGATTAAACCATCATGCTTATAAATTTTCTTTAATGATAACTTGAATACCATGATTTTAATTTTATTTAATTCCGCATTAATATTGTTTTGTTGTTATGCTTATCTCGCAACAAATGAATTTAGTACTGCAAATAAACTTGTTAAATCAACCTGTTAAGTTTCTTTATAAAAAAAATATACCTTGAAGTTTGCTTCAAGTTTCAATAACTATGCATATTGTACAATCCTTGTGTGAATAAATACACACCTTGAAATTTAATTAAACCCATCTAATATTCATCTGATATTAATATTAAAAAAACCTTGAACAAGAAAATAATAATAATAATAAGTTTGCTTATTAAACAATCCAGCAAAGTATCAGTTTCACTTAAAAATAAAAAAAATGTCGAGGTACAGTATTATGAAAGCAGAATTGTTAAAAAAATCTTTAATAGCAAAACCAAACATCGTCGAATTCGTCAACTGCGAAGTAAATAAAACTTACCAGGTACATTGTGAATAAACATTATAAAAATTATTTATTTAAAAAAAATATCGATTTATCATATAGCATTAAATTATTATCGACAAGATGAGCAACTAACCTTTTCTAAGCAACCTCAAACTTTCACTAATCCTTTACTATACACATGAAAATTTAGAAAAGCGTAAGTCTACGCAACATCGACACCCAACCGACGCGCTTTGAAATATCAGCACGACCCGCGTGTTCTGCCTTCACGGTATTCGTCGAATCGGCAACCGCAGGAGATTTAGCGCCTGGCATGAGAGCCAAATTGATAATACGATATCGTTCGATTGAACGTGGTGCCGAGCCCGAGGAAACTCTTGTTTTACGTGTACGCGATGCTCGATCACTTGCTTTACGAATACGCGTTAGACGTGATCCACCTAGGCTTAGGGGTAAGTTTAACATTTAATTATGAAGGATTAAATTTTTATATCTTTTTGTAATTATATTTTATTTCATGAAATTTCAGCTTTAAACCAAGTTTTTTCGTCCTTATTTCCGAACAAGAAAATTAGCGATAGTACAATGTCCAGTATCGATATGTGCTTTACATCGACAACATCATCCGATCGATCCGCAACAGATAATGTAAAAAAAAAAATGAATATTTAAATGTCTAATAAGAAATTTTTTTTAAATTTTTATTGTAAATAATGAGATGATATTATTTAGAAATCGTTTAGTAGTGATTATACCGAAAGTAGCGACAACAGTCTTTTGCCAAATGCAACACTCTCTACTTTTGACTGTAAAAAATGTTTTGTTGGAGAATTTGTTTACCTTACTACGACGCTTAAAAATGTTGGAGGTAAAGGCAGATTTTTTATCATGAGCGAAACTGATTGGTGTTCATTTAAATTGGAAGTAAGTAGAATTTATGAAAAATATACTCGTTTTTTGTGTTTGGTATAAGATTTGTGTGTATGTGTTTGAATTGTTTTAATTTAAAATTTTTAAATTTATTATATTTTTTTTGTGACAGGACGTTACGTTTAAAAATGCATTAAGCATTCCACCGTTTGCCATTTCACCGGCGTATTTTAGTTTGAAACCAAATGAGCAATTGACTTTGAATACTTATTTTTTTCCTGATTCTGGTGGTCTACAGGTAGAGAAAAAATTTTATTTAACGTCTACTTTTATAAAACTATTATAAAAATTTCATTGAAATAAAAAAAAAAAAATGTTTCTTAATTTTTAGGTCGATGAGTTATATTTTATTAGCGACAATTGCGGTGTTAAGACATTTGAAATTATTGGTGACGGAATTGTATTTGAAGCACAATCTCTGCAGTTTGATAACGTATTTCAATATAATTTATTACAATTTTTTTTTCACTTATTTGATAAATAATTTTTTTTTTAATTCGTGCAATGTACTTAAAATGATTTTTAAAATTTATATTGCACATTTTTTATTGAATTTCAAACGTTAACAATTCTTTTTATATTTTTTTTTTATTTGTTCGATTTATTTAGCAATAAATTACAATAATAATTCTTAAACTGTTTTTTTTTTTCAAATGCTACGGGCTGATTTTTCGACAGTAGAAAATAAAATACCAATGGTTTCATACAGAGGACAAAGAAATTTGTACCGTCCGTTACATAGACCTTGGCACTGGTAATTTAAAAGAATCTTTGGCATGTTCTTTTACGATCACAAGTAAATGGTAAAATTTTGATAATATACCATTTTAATTTTATTGAAAAATAATTAAGAAATAATTATATCTTTATATATTATAAGCGAATTAGATGTTAGCTATCACTGGAAAATTACGGATTTAATTCTGTATCCAGATAGTTACAAGAATACAGTAAGCAGAAAAGCTATCGATCCCGATAGAGTATGGATTGATCCTAGCAGCGGAATTTTCGAAGCCAATTCTAGCACAAAATTTACAGTGATCGTCGAGTTTGCCGAGGATTTAATTCCTGATAGGTATCGAGCAACGCTAAGGTAAATTTCTTATATTTTTTTTTATTTCAAGATAAATATTTAAGCTTTCATTAGATTTTATAAAATTATTAATTTTGATACTTTTCATCTTTATAAAAAAATAAATAACATTAATAAAAAATTTTTAGATTGATCATCGAAGATTTACCTTTTGCTGCTATTTCAAATAAGTGCAATTTTTCATATGAGAATAGCCAATTAAATACACGATTGTGCGATAATGTACGTATTAAACTCGTTATTTATAGGTATTATAAATTGTAGTTTTAATAATTGTATAAAATGTATAAAAAAACATATCTACAATTATCTGACAATGTGATTTATTGGAATTTCATAAAAAAACACGTGAAAAATTAATTTATAACGATATTTTTTAATTTCCAGCCGGTTGACATATATTTTGAAAATATCGAAATTCGCGCAACATGTAAAAATCCCATAACTAAAAACGATGAAAATTTAACTTGCAGGTCTATTAAAACATTAAAAATTAAAAAAATAAATAAATAAATAAAATAAAATTTTAACGTTCTAACTATTGAAAATTTTTCTACAGCGATATCAACTGTCAACTGGATAATGTTGTATCGATGTTATTCACCGACGAAACCTTATTAGATTCGGAAAAAAGTGAATTCTTCGTTGTAGAAAGTAGCAGTAGCTCAAGTAGTAACGACGTTTGTCGTTTTATCAAAGGATACGGAACTTGTGATTGTTGTCGTTCGGAATTAATTAGCACAGGAGTACTAAGACCTTCAGAGTTTGTATATATATAATAAAACGTTTTTTTTTCATCAATTTAACATATTTCTAAAAATAAATTCACTTTTTTAATTCAGGCCTTTATACGTCGGTGTAGAGCATACTTTTGTAGTTAACATCAGCAATTCGAGTAAAAAACAATTGAAATACTGGTGGAGTAATGCCATTGGTGCTGATCACAAAAGAATCATAATCAACGTACATCCAAGATTTGATTACATACTTCCCGAGTCTTCTCAGGCAGTTAAAATTAAATGTTTGCCATTGGAAACTGTGAGTTTTCTTATAAATAATATTTGTATAATTTTAAGATAAAACTAAATAAGCAAATTGAAAAATTCAAGGGCGACATATCCTCGATATTTTTATCCTGTCAATCCAACAACGCCTTAAGTCCAGCTGTGGTTTTGTCGATCGAGTGTACAGTTAAAGCCTTACTCATTGCTTTCTATTATCCCCTAACGTCCGAGAGAAATATTCGCGTTGAATGGAATGCAGAAGACTACATATCAAAGTACGATAAGAAGGTATATTATATTGAATCTCACTGTAGATTGATTTTTATTAATAACATATTTTATTAATGTTTATTTATTTTTTTTTATTTACGTATGTTGACTAGTTGGGAAAGATAAAGTTAGTTAAGCCGAAATTAAAAGCAGAAAAATTGCTGCACACGTTAAATTTGTCACACGATACTGGTGGTACGAAAAATACCGAGACCGATGACAAAAACAGTTGCGAGGATGAAGTAAATTGTCTTATTCGTTTGCAAGCTTACTTTTTTTTATCCTTGATATTGATTTTCAAAAGCATATGTATTTCTCTTTAGCATGAAATGTCGAGTAGCGACGTTAGTAGTCAGAGTAAAGAAAAGGAAAATTTAATTTCCGAAAAATTCAGAGAAGAATCGTGGATTTACGAGGGTGAAGAATATTACGAGGACAGTGATAATAAATTACTGCCATATTTCGATTTTGATGCCCACATACTGAGAACGCATTTTCGTTATCAGCCACTGATCGTTGAATTTCACGTAACCTCAGGAATAAGTTGAGATTTAAATTTCTTTTTATCCTTTTCTTTCAAATTAAAAAAATTAATTTATAGGTACATGAATTCTAAAATATTATTATTTTCAGAAACAAGAAAACGATTTTATTTACAAAATGAAACTCCAATAAGTTCCGATTTTTACATTACTACGAAAAATCTTTGGAAGGAAAAATTGGAAAAATGTAATTATTGTTTTACAACTTATAAAAAAAAGTTATTCTATATAAATAATCATTTTTTTTTGAATTTTTAAAAAAAGCTGGTGAAGACGATACAAACGAACTGATGTCAGGACTTTCATTGGTGGTTGAACCTTGCGAAGGTGAAATAAAACCTTACGAAATAATATATTTCGACGTGATCGCGAGCAGCAACACTTGGGGCATATACACCGATCAGCTTATCATTAAAATCAATTTACTGCCTCTACACTCCTTTTGGATTCGAATAATCAACGACAATTCGCCGATTTCATATCCGATCTACAAAAATTCAACGTCAAAAATTCCGAAAATTCGGTATCTACCTATTTATTGCTAATTTAGGATAAAATTTACCATTTGTCAGTTAAGGATAATTAAAATTCACCAGATTCACAGTTTACAAAGGTTGCTCATCGGGAGAAAGAAAACTTTTGATCGAGAATACAAGCTCAATACCATTGTACATAAATTGGCACTGTTTCATAGTAGACAACGATGCGGAAAGCAAACCGTTTAGTCTGGTTTTAGATATGCTTACACCATTCATGAGCATAGACGAGTATTTGTCGATGAACAAAAATTTATACGAGGCTGTGAGAAAGTTTTTCAGCTGCGCCTTCAATCCTTACAAATCTGATAAGAATATCGTTAAAACGACCGAGGCTGATAAAATAAGCAGTGCAAGTAGCAATGACAATAGTTTTGACTATGTGAAACAGGAAACTGATCAGTTTAATTTTATCAACGCTGAAGTGACCTCGAGTGTGTCGAGCGATCAAGTTGCTAACAATAAATTTAAGGATACGGAGTTTCATCTTTCCATTGTACCTCATTATGGAACTTTGAATTATGATCTCTTTAATGTACAAATTAATCTCAATTTATTTAGAAGATAAAATAGTATTTAATTTTGTAATATTTTTATTAAATTTTTTTTTTTAGATTAAGCCCAGTGAGCTATTTTTATCACCAAAAGAAAAGAAATACATTACGATTACCGTCAACACCAAGAGTTTGGATACAAGCATTGATAAAATATTTTGTAGAGCTTGTGGTTTTATACGGATTCCGCCTATTTTCAAGTAAAATTACATTTGATTTTGTTTCAAATTACAAACAAACCTTTTTTATTTGAACAATAAAATTTGATATTTTATATTGTCAGATATAAGGATAACGTATACTTTCGTAAAGATGGATATTATTTGCCACCTGCAGAAATTCACTTGGAGTGTGATACAAGAAAACCATTACTCTTTGTGCAGTCCTCTATCGATCAACGTACGATTATATGCCACGTGAAAGAATTTGTGCAGAAAATGAAAAAAGAAATCGAGTAAGCCAATTATTTATTTTTTTCTTTACAAATTTTATCTATACCTGTATTTCTTGAAAAAAAAAATAAGTATAATAATTTTATGTTTATTCAAAAGGATTAAAAAAAGTATTTTACTAAAGAATCTCAATGAAGAGATTATCTCGGCAGCTTTTGAAATAGATAAACCTTTTGAAATTAAACGCTTGTCAACGCAAAGAGAAATATTTTGCAAAAATAGAGGATCTATACATCCTGACGAATGTATTAAAGTAAACGAAAAAATATTTTTAACATATATCAGCATCATGTAAAAATAATTGTAAAATTTTTTTTTAATTTGTTTATCATACTATCTTGGTTTTTTATTATTTTTTTAAATAAATGATTTCAATTGTTTTAAAAGATTAGGAACATGAAATTTTTAGATAAATATCATATGCAAGCTTGATGAGGATTGGGTTAAACGTAAATGCGAAGACAATGAAAATTTTTCTAAATGCGTTAGTGTACAAAAACGATTGTCAATAACGTTCAAAGAAGGATTTACTCAGGTAAAAAGTCTTATATGAAATTGTTTCTTAATTCAAAACGCCTCATTGAGATATTATTTTCTATAAGTATATTTTAATTTACAGTCAGTAGCTGTGCTAATAAAATTAATATTACCTTCTCTCAAAGTCTCTACCAATTACTTAAATTTCGGAGAATCATTTGTTGGTGATACAAAACTACTCTCATTTACAATTCAAAATTTGTCAGGTAATAAAAAATTTAAACATTTACGTTCGAACATTTTTTTTTACGTAACACTTTTTTTAATGAATAATATTTTAAAACGTAATTTTTTTAAATTTAATCTTGCAGATCAACCACAGTGGTTCGAAATTAAAAGAAATAAAATTGATCGAGTTTTTACGTTATACCCAAATAAAGCTTTACTAGCTTCACGGGGTGTAAAAAATATTGGTTCAGAACAAATTAATGTGTACTTTAATTCTAAGTAAGATTATTTTAAGACTATAATGATTATAATATTTTATTTTCGCAAATATTAAAATATCTATTGTTTTTTTATTATCTATACAGAAAACAAGGAAATTTTAAAGAAACAGTAAAAATTATATCGGAGATTGATGGTTTAGTAACAACGTGTATGTTTGAAGGTAAAATTTGTTAAAGAAAATATTCAATGAAAAATTCCAAACAATAGCTTGGAAGCAAATAATCAATAATTGTAAAAACGTTATAAAAATTAAAAATACACATATGTATTTAAAAATAATTATTAAGTTTTACACTGTTTAACAAAATTTTAGCCATTTTTCAAATAGAAAATATGTACATTCAATGAGCGAAATTAATCTTTCAATGTTACCTTTTAATAAAGCAGGCTATAAAAAATCCAACAAAATCGCTTTTCATCCCAAAACGGCAAAGATTATTCGATTGTTCAACAGATAATCCATCAATATTGTATCCTAGCTCAGCAAATTGCTCCATTTCTAAATCAATCAATTTTTTTTTAACAGATTGTAGTTGAAGTTCAGGAAAAATTTTTAAGGCCCATGCAACAATCCCTTCATTTTCAGCTATTGTAATTGTACATGTGCTGTACACTAAAGTTCCACCAGGTTTTAATAATTGGACTGCCTATTAAGATATCAATGTTGTAAAAAAATTTGGGTTTGAATAGATTTTTTTATTTAATACTTACTGCAGACAATAATTTTCTTTGCAATGGAATATAAGAATTCAAGTGAGAAACGTTTATTGCACTATTTAATTGAGGTCTTTGACCTAAGGCACTGCATGGTCCATCTAGTAAAATTTTATCAAAACATTCTTTAGGGAAAGGAGGACCATCAAAAATAGATTTATTACTGATTTCAGACACAGCTTTGGTAGAATCAAAACAAAAAGCTTTTACATTTTGTGCAGAAAATTTTTCAATGTTTGATAACAATTTTTTTAATTTGTTTTTATTTTTTTCTAAAGCTATTACAGTACCCTAAAAATATTTTTTCAATATATATTCTGTATACTGTACAATGACTGTAATATGAACTGTTAAAATTTATAGGTACCTTATTTTTCATTAGAGCAGCAATATGAGTAGTTTTATTGCCAGGTGCAGCACACATATCTAATACAGTTTCTCCAGGTTCTGGATCTAATATTCGAGAACATATTATAGATGGTAAGTTTTGTAGTA
The DNA here is from genome assembly GCA_030522805.1 of Leptomastidea abnormis. Classification (NCBI taxonomy): domain Eukaryota; kingdom Metazoa; phylum Arthropoda; class Insecta; order Hymenoptera; family Encyrtidae; genus Leptomastidea; species Leptomastidea abnormis. Next base: position 23,995 of record JAPYZE010001937.1, read on the forward strand.
AAATGTAGCCTTTGGGTAATATGTCCTCATTCAGCTGTGGAATATTTGATATTACATCAGTCATAAGTACAGCTATACCACTAAAATATTACAGTACGTTAATCAATATTTTTTGCAAAATTATTATAAATAAATTATTTAACTTTTACCTAATATTTTTTAAATCATGAATAAATATTTGATCTCTTGTCATTTGAATAATGCCATTACCAACAAATAATTTATTTTTGTCATCAAAATGTGAAGCATATCCTTTTTTACAAATTTTTTTAAGATCTACATAAACACTTACTATATCTCCAATGTTCAGACCTATATTAAGAAAAAAAATAATAAAATGATTCATAATTTAAGATTATTGTAAATAAAAAAAAACTACCTCGTGGCATTCCTAAAACTCCAGGAGCATAAATATGAGCACCTCTAAGAACAGCAGCTCCACATGTAGAATCAACTATTATTTCATTTGGTAGTTTCTTTAAATTAAATTTGATATCATCATTCCAGCTATTTACAATAATTAATTCGTCAAGAAATTTGTAAGTTGAAATAGTTGGAAGAATTGCTGAGCTCTATTAAATTTGTGTTTTATTATAAAAATTAATAAGTAATAAAAAAAGTTAATAAATGTATTTATCACAGTGTAAGATGTAACCTGTTTTATTATATCAATAATATGATTATAGGCATCTGTCTGTTTGTACAAAAGTGTGTTGACTCTAATTACAATATTTTTTGGAGTTTTACTCAACCAAGTAACCAAATCCATTAATTTTTCCTACAACAATCAAATAGGTATAATAATATATAGATTAAACATAAAATAATCTTAATGAAATACCTCAGCTTCAATTTCATTTATACAATATTCTGAAATTTTAATTCTTCTTAAATCTTCTTTAAGTGCAGCTAACACTTCTTCTCGAAAAGGTAAAAAAAAAGATTTCAAAGTGGTAGAATCCATTTTTTCTAAAATTATAAAAATTTAAATATTAATAGCAAACTTAAATGTATATTAACAAAAAATTTTTTTTTCATTTTAATTATTTTTTGATCCAACACTATATATATTTTGTTATGATAATTAATAAATCTTATTGTATAAAAGAACTTATAATGGATAATATAACTTTAATCTACCTTTTTCATGCATTATTGTTTACATTCACGTTTTATTTTTGTTTAAATTCATAAAAACAAAATACAATAAAAAAATATATACACAAATAATGTAAATTATCTTTTCAGTTTTCAAGAATCCAAAAATATAATTGACAAGTAAAACTGGCGAATTAAAATCGAAAATGATTAAAACAAATGCAATATGCAATAATAAAATTATACTAATCCCATTGCAGCCGGCTTCTTTTTTTTCTAGCTTCTGCACAAATGACGGTCATTTTACATTACAAGTGGTCAACCAATCAGACGCTTGACTCAACTGACCTTTCATATTGGATTTTTAAAACGTCAGCTGGCGATGTAAACATTCTGTCTGTTTTTCTAAAATACATCACAGATTAAACATTAATATGGTTGGATGCAGCATTAAAGTTTGTAAAAATCGCACTGAAAATGTCAAGGGCTTGGGCATTAAGTTTTTTTCATTTCCAAAAAATCTGGAAATGGCAAAAAAGTGGATGGAAGTGTGTGGACAAGAGGTTAACCCAAAAAATGGTATTTTGTATTCTTTTATATTTACTTTTGTTTAATTGTATGTAACTTGAAAATTACATAATAAACTTGTTAATTTTAGCAAGAATTTGTTCAATCCATTTTTCGCCAACTTGTTATAAGGCAAGTTCAACGACAAACAATGATTACTCTATGAAAAATAAGAAACTTTTAGAAGATTCAGTGCCTACAGAGAATGTTTATAAAAAAAATCCTTTATCATCAGAAAATAATTTTTTAAATTTTGTGTGAGTAGTTGCTGATTTTTTATCATTTATTTATATTAGATTATATTTATTTATTTATTTTATTTATTAGAAGTTAACGGGCAAATTGCTCATTATACAATTACATGTACAATAAAAAGATTAATTCAAATCATGAAAAGAAGTTGACAATTGCTTGCTAACATATGTAATATCATTAAAACAAATTTTTTTCAAATTTTATAAGTATTTTAAGAATTATGTCTACAATTTATGCAGAAGTATAATAATTATAAAGCATTTCTTGTAATCTTTTCTTAAATAATAAAAAACTTATAATGAAAAACATTATGCTTTTTTTGAATATTAATAAATTAATTGTAGAGATTCTAACTAAAACGAGCAAATATTGTTATATTAAAATAAAATATAAAATATATTTAATTTTCTGTTTATTTTTTTCAATAAATATTGTATGTTTGTTTCAGGCCTTACGATTCATATTTAGAAGTTCAAAACGAATTAGCTTTGAGAAATAGACAAATCTTTGCTATGACCAATAATTTAAAACGATTGCAAGAGCAAAACAAGAAAAAAGTAAAAGAAAAAGTTTATCAAATTTTATTAAAAGTATTCACTCCCAAACAAATTGATAAATTAATGAATCCTCAGAACAAAAAACTCAATTGGGATATTGATGATATTATAAAGACTATTGTGTTGAGAAATTTCAGTCCCAAAGTTTACAAGATTCTTCAAAAAAGCAATTATCCTTTACCAGAATTATCAATACTCAGGAAATGGGTGTCCTGCTTAATATTGGATGGAGGAATTTTAGAAGCTATTATGCAACTGATGAAACATAAAAGTCAATCTATAGAGAAAAATGAAAAACTTCTCGTTTTATGTTTTGATCAAATTTATATTTCACAAACAGCAGAAGTACGTGACGAAAATGGACAGGTGGCAGTTGGACCTTATAATAACTGTCTCATTGGAATGGTTCGCAGTTTATTTTCTGATTGGAAACAAATAGTATTTTACAAGTATGATCGGCTTTTAAACGTGAATATTTTGAAAGATGTCATTACACGTTTGCACGAATGTGGATATCAAGTAATTGCTGTTACAACAGACCTTGTTGTATCCAACACTCTAGTTTGGGAATCAATGGATATTGGTCTTGATGGGTCTAAAAAATGCTATTTTCCACATCCTATCACTAATGACCCAGTATTTGTATTTGCAGATCCCCCACATTTATTACAGCTAATTAAAAAAAATTTTATAGATCATGGTTTTTATATGGAACCAATAAATATTACAAAAGATATTTTAGAATCATTATTGAAAGTAAAAGATCTTACAGTTGAGTTAAAAGTTTCAGAATCAGATTTACTGCAAAAAAATGTTACTGATCGATCCAGAGAGGAAGTTTCTGCAGCTGTAAAAATGTTTTCCAGAACAACAGCTCGTGCTATTGATTGGAGTGGACAACAAACTTTTTTACAGAAAACTAAAAATTGGAAAGAATGTGTTGAAATTTTTGAATTAATTAATGATTGGTTTGATGTTTTTAATAGCCGATTCAAAGATGAACCAGATAAAAAAAAACAACCTTATGGTTTTGATTTACAAGACCAAAATGATGCTTTAGATTTGATGACAAATTTTATAAAAAGTGTAAGATTTGGGAGTAAGAAGCGACTTTTTTTTCAAAAAAGTATCATATTAAATAACAAGGCTCTTAAAGAACTACTATCTTATTTGCAAGAAAATTTTAATTTAACTTACATATTGACAAATAAGTTAAACTTAGATTGCATAGACAATTTATATTCTTGCATGGAAGCAATGGGAGCAGCAAATGATCAACTTTCAACGCTCAATTTACACTGCAGACTAAGATGGTACATTCTTTCAAAGTATTCATCTAATGAATTATTTCCTACTCTTAATTCAAAAGTTGATCATGAAGAAACTTTTATTAATTTACATGATTATGTGGTGGACATCAGTGAAACAAATTCGCAATACAATCAAGAATTGAGTAATTCAAGTGTTGCTGAAGAGATCAACATTGTTCCTGGTGATTTAGACAATGATCTTTTTCTAGACAATTATCCTCTTTATGGATATGAAAGTGAAGATATCGAATCTGATGCAAGTGATAGTGAGGATATCACTATATTAAATTAAAACTTTTTCTTAGAAAACAATTTATAATGATCTTTTGTAAATAGTTTCTATATTTTTAATTACAAAACTGATGTGACTACGGAAATACCTCATCTTTTGAGATATTATTTCTTTTTTTGTTTAAGAATAATCAAAACCTTAATTTTAATCTTACATTAACTTATAGTGTAATTTTGATATGTTTAAAATTGTAATAATTACATTTGTAATATGAAGTGTCAAAAAAAAATTATTTATGCTAAAATATGGTGTAGTTTATTAAACAAACTTGTGCAGAAAATTTTGCTTATTTTTTATTTCCTCAAACTGTTGCTTTTGTTACAATCATTTAAAAGTAACAAAAACAGATTGCATATTCTTAAGTGAATAGTTATACTTTGATAAAGTTGCATTTGAATCCGGTGCGCATAATTAGTTCAACCAATTGCATTGTCAAATAGTCAATATTTACGATTTATTACCGCAGACGTGACTGTGACTGGCACGTTTCTTTCAATAACAGTCACTTGCTGTCAGCTTCGTACCGGCGGCGGCTAGCACGTTCTGATGTTCCGAACCTTTGCCGAGTGATGTTTCTGCAACTCGAGATTTTTTTATTTGTTTGAATTTATATAAAAGCATAAGAATTTGCTGGAAAATACAATAATAAAACATACAAATAATATTTTTTTCTTTTGATCTTTTTATTTTGAAATTCATATTTTGTAAGTCTTTCTTAATAGCTTAATAATAACCTTATATTACATTTGTGTTGTATAATTTTATTGTTTACTATTTTGATGAATTATTTTTGTTTTAATCTTTACTAATTATAATAAAGCTTTAATTTTTCTTTGATCATCAAATTTGGTTAGAAAATTATATAAAAATTTTTTGTTACTTTATTATATGTTTAAATGGCTTGAATTTGTATTTTCATTCTTTTTTAATAAACAATTTTTCTATGTTCAATAACTAGTGAATTTAAAATTAATAAATCAATTACCTTTTGTTTGCTTCAAGTAGTAGCAGTAATATAGTAAAAAATTAGAATACAGTGTACAATGGCTGAAGAGGAAGAAGAAAAGGAATATAGATGGGAGACTGGTTATGAGAAAACATGGTATTTTTGAATAATAATTTTTTTTTAGTGTATTATATTTATAAAACAATCATAAGAGATGTATTTAATTTTTCAGGGAAGCCATCAAGGAAGACGATCATGGAATGTTGGAAGCTTCTGTGGCAGACATTATTCACAAAGCAAAAAGAAAACGTCAACTGGAAAGAAAAGATGGTTCTCGTTTAGGAATGATGCGTCATTTGTATATTATTCTGGACTGTTCTGAATCAATGACAAATCAAGATTTAAAACCTACTCGTTTTTTATGCACATTAAAGGTATAATGTTTGAATATATTTGAAAATTTTTTTCATTGATTCTAAGTTTGTAATTCATTTGAAAATTTTAGCTACTTGAAGATTTTATAGATGAATTTTTTTATCAAAATCCAATCAGTCAATTAGGTATTATTGGTTCTAGAAATAAAAAAGCTGAAAAAATTACTGATTTGACTGGAAATTCTAAAAAACCTCTCAAGGTAAGTATCATAAGGTTTAGTTCTTTATTTTTTTTTGCAACAAATATTTTTAAAGATAAAAGTAAATACATTTTTAGGATCTAAAAAATTTACAACATACTTCATTTACTGGAGAACCTTCTTTACAAAATGCTTTGGATCTTGCTTTGAAAACATTAAAAATGTTACCATCTCATGCTAGTAAAGAAATACTGGTAATAATGGGATCATTGACAACTTGTGATCCTGGTGATATTGGAGAAACAATTAAGGTTCAGTTTTATTATTATAAGCAAAATTTTGTTTAATTAAATAATTAAAAATACTAACAAAATTATGTAGATAGAATCTCAATAAAATTAACATAATTGTAAAAAATAAAAATCAATTTTTAGGCTTTGTCAACAGAAGGAATAAGGTGCAGTGTGATTGGTTTAGCTGCAGAGCTCAATGTTTGTAAAATTTTGGCTCTCAATACTGGCGGTGAGCATGGAGTTGTATTAGATGACAAACATTTTAAAGAAAAGTTGACTGCACAAGTTGATCCTCCTCCTGCAGCAATGAGATTGGATGCAGCTCTAGTCAAAATGGGATTTCCTCACCATGCATTGCACAAATCTACAACAGAACTCTCTGTAGCTGTGTGCATGTGGTATTTTTCGATTTTATATATTTTTTCAAATTTCACTATGCATTTATTAAAAATGATTATTCTTTTATAGCCATGCAGATAAACCAGACGAGATTACACGTTTTACCAATCCAGGATTCTTATGTCCTCAGTGCCTTAGTAAACACTGCGAATTACCTGTTGAGTGCAGAGCATGCGGGTTAACTCTTGTTTCAGCTCCACATTTAGCTCGATCATATCACTATTTATTTCCTATTAAACATTTTAATGAAGTACAATATGAAGGAGTTCCAACAAACTGTTATGCTTGCCAAAAAAATTTTGTAGAATTAGATAAAAAGGTATAAGTGATTAATTAAAAAAATTATAACTTTCATAAAATAATGAATGCTAATCTAATTTCTATTTTTCTAGGTATATGTTTGTGAAAAATGTAAACAAACTTTCTGTGTAGATTGTGAAATTTTTATTCACGAATCATTACATACTTGTCCAGGTTGTGCCTGTAACCCAGACATCATGTTTAAAACAACGAATAATAGCAATAACTCGTTGCAACATTAATGGTGAATCCATTTAATAGGTTCAATTTCATCAAACTTCTTTTTGTGAAGTACAAATTTAGATTGTATGGTAGTAAATATTGTTAAGTAAACCCTGATTTTTCAGGAGTCAGTCACGTAAATTATTAGCAAACTGTTTAGTAATGTCATCAAACTGTTAGAAACATTCACACAATCATTCACAAATAATGTAAACTTTTTATTTATGTTTTATAAACTTATATTAATTTTGAGTCTTTAATTTGAGTTTTTATTTTCATTTATTTAGTTTTAAAATTTTGTTCTATCCTTTCATACTCAACTTCTTAGAAAATTTTTTTTTTTCATTTTATCAGATGAAAGTAATATTCTATTAAAAATTATAATAAATTTATAAGTTCTAATAAATACCATTATTGTTATCTCACAAACGCGGCTACGAAAATGATAAACTTGAAATTTTTCAAGAAGTAACCTACTCTTAAAATTTAAATTGAACATAAAAATAAATAAAAAAAGAAAATAATGAAGTAAACCAAGGTTTGCATATGTAAGCGGTGTATAGGTATAGCTATAAGTGACTTCCAGAATACTATACAGTACCGATTCTCAAATCTCAGCAAAGACTGCGTGTTTATGCCACCGCAGATAAGTATACAACTATATTGTCACGTACACTATATGCACTTGATAATAATATGTCATCCTTGACCGAGCGATCAAAAACCGAGGTGGTAGGATATCAAGCGGTATAGTAGTAATACGATGAAATCGGCTCGGCCGCGGTCGCTTTATGATTATAATATCTATGTAATAGCCATCACATACACATATCTCACCTGCACCAGCCAATAAAATTACCCGCAAACATCATACATACATACATACATACATATAAAATTGTATCGCTTTTTTTTTAATGCCTTATACCGAACGATCATCGCCTGTAAGCAATAAAGATACAGAGCACCAGAACACGATCAACTTTGCTGTAACCCAGACATATCTCTCTTTCTGTTATAGCAATAGATTTACCGTTTAATTAATTCACGCGATTTTAAAAAATAAAGTGTTCGCGCTTCTACACCTACTTATAAAAAACGTGAAAAATAACGAGAGACGAGCTTTACAATATCGTTACAACACTGGAGTCCAAGCTTGCTGGCGATGAACGAGCCTACTTGCGTAAGTGCGCGTCTATGTATACCCGAATATATAATGTTTGTGCTTACCCCACTATACCTACAACGTTTTCGATGCAGTTGCGACTATATTTATCTAGATATACTTGCGCGCTATTTTTTTGCGCGGTGCTTACACGCGTAAAATATATACAATGTGTGACTGCGTGTGCGTAGGTATACCTACGTATGTTTTATATTATAGGTACAAATACCGAGCGCTTCGCGAACTGATCGGTAAGTTTAGTGTTATTGGCACGCGGAAGCTTAATATTGCTTCCGATCTATCGGAGTTCTTTTTGTGATTTTAAATAGTGCGAATAGTTTTTTTGTTAATTTGGTGTTGATGATGATGAGGTGTTTTCATAATTTGTAAGTAGTAAATTATTTTTTATTTTTGTGTGTGTTTACGGATATCCTCTAGATTTAAGGAATTCAAAATAAGAGTGATTTAAGTTTAATTGGATGAAATTAGTTGTTTTTAAATGAGGATTTGGGAGACAAAAAATTTTTCAAATAATTTAAAAAAAAAATAAAAGTTTTAAAAGTTAATTATATAATGTCTCGGATAATTAGATGCAATTAATTTTATTATAGACTACGCGGTGGACTTTATGTTTACACTGTTCCACCGTTATGATCATAGTTATACAATCAATTCGTGGTTGATCTGTTAGAAGTGCATTATACCTATTATAGGTAGCAAAAGATTTACGAGTATCAGAATAAATTTAAGCTTGTAAATCTTTTATTTTAATTTTGTTTGGATTTATAATATAATTACGAAATATTGAATAAATCGGATTCACATTTTTTTTTATCAAATTAATAAATCATTTTTTTTTAATTTATAAATAAGGCCTTAACTTAAAAATTAGATAAAAAAATAAAATTTAAAAAATGATT